>JBBIGA010000016.1:18377519-18390143 GCA_037576975.1 Alestes dentex | reverse complement strand
AGAGAGAGAGAGAGAGAGAGAGAGAGACAGAGACAGAAAGAGAGAGAGAGAGAGAGAGAGAGAGCAAGCAAGAGAGAGAGTGAGCAATAGAGAGAGGTTGAGACTGAAAGAGAAAGAGAGAGAGTGGGAGAGATAAAGAGTGAGACATAGAGAGAAAGAGCAGTAGAGAGACAGAGAGAGAGAGGGAGAGAGAATGGGAGCGACAAAGAGTGAGAGAATGGGAGCGATAAAGAGTGAGACAGACAGGAAGAGAAAGAGAGACAGAGCGAAAGAGAGGCAGCTGCCCCTTGGCACAGGGAGAAGACTGCTACTGAAGTCACACTTATTCCTAATCATCCCTAAGCTAAGTTTAATAAGAAACAACCTCATTACTACAAGTCTTAGACTACCTTGTTTAATTCCTAGTCTGGATGAATTACATAAACAATGCTAATCAGAAAAAAATCCAATTTCATGTGCTCGACAAGAGAGAAATTTCAAGCACTTTCATAAAACAGTTCCAAACTGCTTCAGAAACACCGCTGTGAGTGTAATATGCATCACGCTGCTGCCCTATGTGTGTTTAGGCACTAGCCATTTTATGCACCATTACCTCTGTAAATAAAGCACTCGGGGAAACTGCAGGGCTTCAGACCCTCAGGGCAGCGAGGGTTAACTGGAGGTCAGGAGAGTTCCAGAGGCCAAAATTAGCACGGCCACAGATATACTCCTGCCTGCTCTCTGCCATAAAAGATGCACTGCTGGGATGTATAAGCACACACACACACACACACACACACACACACACACAAAGTTAGCCAGAATACTTTGAAAAATGACTTAAAAGTATTGCAACAATGCAAAAGAATAGCAACAGTCTAAGCATCAAGAAATTGTGAATTTAAGCCCAGGCGATGTCACAACTATCTGGGGCATCAGGTAGTGAAACTGTCTTTGCTCTCTGGATGGCTAAGATAGTCCCTCTCTCCTTCTATCACCCAGTGTGATGTGGGCCAGGGGGCAGAAAGCCAGAGAGCTGACAGTATTGGCAGTTGGAGTTCTCCTGCAAACACGTTGAGCTGTCCAATGATGTTGCATTAGCGACAATTCGAAGACATGAGATGGAGCTTCACACAAGTCTCAGAGGAAGCATGTGCTGGAGCTTCATCCTCCCAGTGTTGGGAGTATTGTGTGACAGAGGTGTCCTAGGTTGGTGGCTTTGGGGACTAAAATCGGGGAGAAAAAATAAAAGATAAAAAAATATAACTGAATAACTGTACAGAGGGTCCTCGGAAAACACGACGTTTCGAGTTTACAACGCTCATTCCCATGACTAGTGTGGTTGTGTGTGGGCGGATACACAGTATAGGCAGATTTCACAGAATACGCAGAACCCGGCACATGAGTGAGGGAGTTGGCGTCCACTAGTACACTTACCTACGCCATTTTGGACTGTGAGCAGTACAAGTGTTTTTACACAATCTTTTTGTCATTTTGTCTGTTTCTGCAGTACAGCATATTTACGTCTTTTTCCTTTTTCTGTGGCTTACTTTTTATGTTCTGGATTATGATTTTTCTGTGTTAGGATCGGTCAGCGACTTACACCAAAGTTCATGTTTCGACTTACACCAGAATTTGGGTTCCATCCGTCGTAGGAACGGATCTGTGACACAACTTGAGGACCCCCTGTACTTAATTTCTAATAATGTGTTTACATAACATCCCAACCCTGCACACACATACACACACACACACACACACACACACACACACACACAACATTAATTATCACGATGTAAAAAGAAAGCAGAGAGAATGAGTTTTCTGAGTTGTAGCATAGCTTTGTTTATTAATTTTTATACTTTTTTTGCATAGAGAAACATACTCACTTCCAGTACTGTATTCATGAGCGATTTTTGCAAACAGCGATGGCGGAATACAATGTTATAATGAAATATTGTCAAAGCTGTAAATTTTCCCCTCACACCAGTTCAAAAACACATGGCAAATTTAGTCTGTTTTTGTGTGCATGAGAAACGAAGTCTTCTGCTTAAAAAAGTCTTCAGTTTAAAACAACTAGCTGGAAACATAATTACCGACTTTTGCTGATACAGTTTTTCCCGCGATGTTTCGAAATGATAAGGTGAAAGAACAAACAAGAACAACAACAAAAAAAAACTGAGCTGTCAAAAAAAAAAAAAAAATCGGTGTGTGTTATTATTGTATCGTGCCAGTTTTTATATTGTACTGTCGTTGCTGTGAACTAAATATCCACATGCTCTTCCCTGGTGTGAAGTATGTGTCTGTGCAGCAAGCAAGCGGTTAATGCGTAACTACTATGGTAATAATTGCAAAAAAAATAATGAGAGGAAAAACAAAAACAAAATGAAAAAAAAAATAAAATAAAAAAAAATAAAACCCTTGAAATTTAACACTGCATTAGAATGTTCTCTGAGAAACATTTCAACCATCTTCCTTTCGCCATCAAGTCAACCTCCTAACAGAGAGGAAACAGCATGCTTTAAAAACAAGAAATTACACCGAGAAATGTAACACAATTACAAACAAAAGAGAGTGAAACAAAAATGAATTATTCTGAATGGGAGCGGGCACGACAGACCCATTTAGATGTGGCCCAATAATGTGTTGGAGTTCAGCGTCTCTGAATGACACCTCCGTTAGCAAAAACAGGCAAGTGCTTCAGAGAGTTTTGGCATTTCATAGTTGATAGTATTATCAAAAGATTGCATAACTGCAAAGCATTTACATGGCTTTTCACCCCTTTGAACAGAAATGAAGACTAGCAGGCACCCAAGATCCACTCTGAGCAGCCTTGCTAACACGCCTCAGGCCAGAACTACGAAAGCCTCCAGCCTTTAAAAAAAGACAAAAAACATTCTCAAAGACTGGTCGAGGTGTGTGTATTGCACCAGTCGCACTGTGGAATTGAGAGGCTTTAGTAAATCTGGCCCTCTGGAAGGTGAGAAAGAACCAAAGCATGTGGAACAGAAGCATTCAGAAAAGGTCAGCTAACAACCTTGCAAATGAAAAATTCAGGAGAAACCTCAAAAGCCTTCCGCGTTGGAAGGGAAAAGGAGAATAAACGGTAAAACGATCAGGCACTGCTTGTTGAAGGTGTTTCTGTTATTTTATTTTAGGTTTTTTTTTTTTGGTATCTACTGCTATTCAGAAGAACTTCTGCCTTCACCTGCTGGTTTCTTGAGGAAATCAAAGGAAAATTAGAGGAGAATATAAACAATCCGATTAGAAAAATGTTCTACATCAAAGGAATCATTGCCACGGCACCAGCTGTTACCATCTAGTCGGATCAGTCTGTAAAGAAAAATGCTGAGCCAGGCGTCTGGAAAGATGAGCGGTTTGAAAGAAAGACAGGCTACTAAAGGCAGGTAAAGCCAGAACGACCTCGCCTCAATGCAATGATGCAGGCGAGACTTGCCGCCTTTAAAGAAAGCACACAGTCCGAGCTTAAACACACCTGGCGTAAGTCCAGCTCAAGAGCTCTGCTCACAGACCAACATGAGAAGACACGCTAGTTAGCGCTATTAGTCAAGATTTCACAAAACAACACAAGGTAAATCATGGCTAATGCTGCAGCTCGCTCGCTATGTTGGCTAAATTTGAAGTTTCGTTTGATTTAAGGCCCCAGTCAGAAATTGAACAAATCGACAAAAAACACAGATTAATATCATCGGAGACCGACAGACAGTGTTTAAAAAAAAATCATACTTGCTGTGAATAGGCCTTCAGCTGCTAAAAAGCTTTTTTATACCACGATGACTGTTCAAACATTTTAGTCTCATAAAAACCTTCGAACATATATGAGTATGCTAGTTCAGTTTTAACACCTTTACTTTTGACAGTAACTTTGTATAACACTTTGTATAAATCCTTTTCAAAAGTAGCTTGCGCTGTTGTCATTTACATGATTACACAGTCAAATACCAAAATAACTTTTATACCAGCAGTCCTCTGGAATTTTTTTTCATGTCTGAGGAGTGACAGAAGCCCAAAACTTGTATGGACGGAAAATCCATTTTGGGCCGTGCAGTGCAGCGGGTGGATGTTCAAATCTAAATGGGCTGTTCAAAAGGAGCTAAGCTTCCTTTCTTTAATCTACGCGATTGAGGATTGAACTGATTTCCTCTCAAAAGCTCTTCTTGAGTGGAGATTATCCCAGGTATTCTGTCAGTGCATGCTGACTTTTCCATGCACCCAAATCCCAAGCTTCCAACAGATAATTCCAGTATTAGCCACACTCTGTATTAAACAAGCCAAGGTGAAGGGTTTTGAACCACTGAGAAGAAACAATTGGTATAAAAAAAATGGAAAAGAATGTAAAAAGGTAAAAAAGTAGAGAGCAAATTCCAGAGACTCTGCCCTGAATAAAATTGTCCAGCCCTTACACATGAGGAAAGGAAACATAGCACAAAGAACATTAACAGAGGTTTGCTGTTTCACTTATGTTTCAGTACCATCATGTTTAACCAATCCAGACCATGGAAAGGCAGAAAAACACTAAACTAAGAGACTCTTTAGTCCAGAGTCCTGTAGCCTTACTGTATTATCTCCAGCCAGAGGCTGAAACGCAGGCCAAGAAAACAACAATGGAGGAAATACTTTTGTAATGGATCGAAGAAAATGTGGAATACACATGGCATTTTATGCCTTTAACCCTCAGTTTAGCTACACATTAATAACTTTAAAAGTGCCAATACTTGCGATATGTCTCGTCCCCGACTCGCTGCAATGCTATAGTGCATCATTATGCATACTATATTAATATAATACAGTAGTAACTGGATTCTTCAAACACTGAGACGCTAACCACTGGGGGAACACAGCATATCGAATCACACAAGGTCAAACAATCTGCCATTGCACATCCAAACCACCAGAGCAGTGCATTCTAGAGCTGAACTCCACTGACATTCAGTACTGGGCTAAGACCGGAAAAGGCACTCTGATCAGAGTGGGGCCTGAATTCCTGCTAATCACACGCGCAAAACATTCCACTGACTACAAAGAGGCTTCGCACTGTCCGCCACGTCCACCAATCAACGAGAAGTCTCCAATACGGATGACCTCTGGACGGGTGGCTCAACGATTACTATTCAGTGTGGATGGACAGTATTAAAAAGCAGCTATTTTATCTCTCTTCTTATGTCTTGCATCACTTTCCATCACGACACATCATTAAGGTTGACCAACAGAAACATTTCTAGAGAAACACATCTTAAAAAAAAAAAAAAGGTCATAAACAAAAAAAATATCAATACCAGGTTATCTAGTGCAATCTTTTGAATAGAAGGAAAAGAAACAAAAGTGTTTAAGATGTCAAAGTTTGCGTGACAATAGTGAATCATAAAAGAAGTGCAGGTTTACATGAATCTTAGAGAAAAAAAAAAAAGGAGGGGGGGGCAAAAAAAATAAAGTTTGATGGAATCTGCATATCCCCCTTGAAGCTAACTGAGGCTTAGTTTAAAATGACAACAAGTGAGGCTGAAATTACGCGCCTGGGCCAACGACCTGAAGCCAGGTACCCCTCTCAGGAAAGGCTAAAGATTGCGGTGCCAGGCTTACACCAACAACAGCAGATCCTTTAGAAGGAACACAAGATTTTTTTTTTTTTTGTGGCTTCGCCACAAGCTTATGACAACTAAACCCAAACACACAAACATAAACATATTATCTTATACAAAAAGACATTTTATGTACATTTTGCCTTTTTTTTCCTCATTCTACTAGATATACGGTAAGCATTTATACACAGGATAATGTGTTCAAAATGTAACATTTCAACAATATGCATAACAATCGTAATTATTGTTCTATAAAAATATTAGTCAAGGGTTTTGAAATAAAATGTTTTTTTTTTTTTTTTTTTTTTTTCTCCTTTTAAACATGCGCCAGCTCAAATGCATAATCAAAATGTTCAAAATGTTCAAAATGTTCTAGTAAGTTCAACCATCACCTGTGGCCACTTTAAAAACTACGTACTGGGGTGACAACAAATATGGTCTTACGAAGCGTCCCTGTCTGACACAAAGAAGCAAATAATAATAATGAAGAAGAAGAAGAAGAAGCAGAAAGCGAGCTCGCAGACCTTTCGACTGGTTGGGCTACTGACCCCACCAGTGGCCGGCCGCGCCCTGGCCGGAGGGCTAACAGCTTCAGATAGGTGGGTGTGGAGCAGTGCAAATCTTCACAGGACAGGTGGTGGGCTGGACACATCTGCCTGGGACAGCATCCAAAGACTAGGCTGTGTGTGGTTTTAACAATAGTGTGGTTGAGTGTGGCTTTAGTAACATGTGGCAACAATCTGGCCTTGTGTTTAGCAAATTTAACACTAGACACGCTCGTTTACAGTTCAGACTTATTTCTAAATGCTGGCATTGTACTGTAAATCTACGCAGATTAAGGAGGTAACGGATGGAATTACAGTATGACGCCGTCAAAGTATTGCACGACAGTGTCATTCAGTCCTGTCTCGTCGTGAATTACCAATCCTACAGCCACAGTTTGACAGGACACTGCTGAAGGGATAAAATGTCGTTTCCACACTGGACTGCGCTTCCTCGTTCCTCAGGATCAGACCCCTGTCCCATCACCTGTTCTGTTAAATAAAAAGAAAATTGCTTGCTGAATGACAGCACTTTTGTCTGAGGTGTGAATTAAATGGGTTTGAAGGAATGCCTTTAGTCACAGCACTCCACTCCTGCCAGACCGAGGGCCGGGGGCTCGTAAAACCATCAACACCAGGATCTTAACCACGGCATCATGTAAACAAAACCTCTTGTTCTGCCGATTCCACTTGTATCTTTCTTTTATGAACTAGCTACCAGCAAATCTTCATAGCTACCAGCGTCGCAATACGCATTGCAGGAACAGTACTATACACTGCATCACAAACTAGAACATGGCCTTTACTGACCCTGCTGAAAAAAAACAAAAAAAACAAACTACAATCTCTTCTCGTTTTCAACACACTCCTCTTACCCTATGCAGTAAGAAATTATAAATTACCTTTCCTATGCTCTAATCACAAAAAGAAGAGAAGACAGAAAGAAAGAAAGAAAGAAAGAAAGAATGAATGAAAGAAAGGAAGAAAGAAAGTCTACCAAAGCATCTTGGACTATCTAAATGAAACATTTTCTAAAAATGTCAAGTCAGTGGTAACTGGGGCATGGGGAGGGTTTCACCTAAACACCAGTTTGGACAGCTCAGGGCATTTATTTTGACTACTTTCAGACAAATAAACCCCTCAGAAATGGTGAATTTTTCGAGAGATAATTGAAGGAAGACTAGCCAAAACTACCAAAACACTAATCAAAAAAGACACATCATACAAGCCACATTATCACTAAACATTCCACTGCAGCCAGGTCATAGCTCCAGTTTTCGGCACCAAACAACAGAACCAAGACTATTCAAAACTAATCTGAGAATCAGACTTTAAATTTTGTAGGAAGGGGAATGGAAATGGGAATGATTACTCACTTAACGCTGAGAGACAATCCTATTTCATAACCCAACTTCAGAACAGCAAGCCCTTGAAATATATCCAATATGTGCACGGGAACAGTTCACTCACATATGCTCATAAAATGGGCCTGTTATGCTGAAAGCAGTGTGAATGATGGAATTAGTTCTAATTCTACATCTAAATCAGTGGATCCTATACTGGTACACAGGACCGCCAGACAGTCCACGGTTTTGCTCTAGTTTTGCTTCCTATATGTCAAGCAAAAAACTGGGGACTCTGAGGACTGATTTAAGAACCACTGATCTAGATCACGCTTAAGGTTATCCAAATAAAGCTGCGGTCACACCGGACTGACGAATCACTAGGGTCTTTGTGGGGGTTGGAGGAAAAGTAAGACGTGTATGGGACGTCCTGATGCACTGTGGTTTTGGAGTGAATGTATGGGTGAATGGTTAACACTAGTTAGACAACTTGATTATTTATCTGCAGGTTTGAGTGACGGGCAGCAATATGTGAACTCCATTTAGATCCTTTTTTGTGAATGAAGAGACCATAATTTGGCCTCTAGCTTACTACTGGTTTCTGTTTCTGAATTTGCAAATTCATTGGGTTACTGTTCACCAAGATGAACTCGGCTTAAAGCAAGTGATATGAAAATTTTATCTTTTTGGTGTGTCCACGTCTTTAACCCCTGAAATGCACAGGCTTTATTGGCCAAATTTTAGTCACTTTTGGTGTAACCGCAGCTCACACCCTGAATCTCCGGATTTAGAACACTGGCAGTTCAAAACAGAACATGCTAACTTTCATTCAGTGCTTTTTTTTTTTTTAAATAGCATTTTACTAATTTTCTCATTACTTTGAGAATACAAATATGGCCTTTCCTCATTCCTCTATTTAGTATTTCAGATACAGAGAGCATTTACGACGCTGTGACCCCAAATCATCAAACCAGTCTACCAGTCAGAACACTATTTTGGAAAAGAGCCCAAACTAATAGCTGAGGCCTTGAGAGGAAAAGTGGGTACCAAGTCCACTTTTTTTTGGGTATCAGCTCTTTCAATGTCTATACCATCTAAGCACTGTACATTTTGCGGGGAATAATGAACCAAGTCCATATGCAATTCCGGGATATTCGCTAGATGGCAGTGATGTTCTTCCTCGCAATTGATTTGCCACACAACTTAGATTTTCACTGGCCGATTTCACAAAACAATAGAAACTGGACTTGGTCCACTCTTCCTCTAAAGGCCTCAGTTATCTTGCTATCTTATTTTATTTATCCTTCAAGTTTAGTCTGCACTGTTGTATGCACTGATAAATACAGTGCTTTTAATTTACATTAGTCAAAGTGGCAAAAACCAAATCAACTGCTGTCTTTCAATTTACTGCTTTTCGTAAGCACGGGCAGTTAGCATTGTGCTAACGAAACATGCTAACTACTTACAATTCATTCACCAAGGCTCGTACTAGCATTTTGGGGTGAACAGCCATGAAAGTCAAAAGCTGGTCTTTCCTCATGCTGTGGGGACTATGCTCCGTTTTTTTGTGTGTGCAAACATTTGGCTTGCTTGAATCATGTAAAAACACGGTGGGGTGTAAATGTGGAAAGGGTTGGACGCCCTAAAGTTAAGACTCAAAGCTGCGTCAGCACATTCTACCCTTCCCACCCTTACATCTGGCCAGAGACGCAAAAAGTCCGGCCCTTCGCTCTGCTCTGAGAGCAGGTCCCGACACCGTCAACAGTAATCTTCCCAATTCCTCCTTGATCTCCACTGCCAAGCCGAGGCTAAACTTCGAGCATGAAATGAAAGGGTGCTATTCATTCAGATTTTACAATACACTTTTCTTCTGGCCATTCTTTCTCACGTCTATCAGGAGACCACACTGTGTCGACACACTTCACTCTAAACTACGTTCAGTCTAAACAAAGAAAAGGCTAACAATTGCAGGTGAGAAGAACCGGACATCTGAAACAGAGACAGCAGGTATCATTAGCGTATCCCTAATCTACAGGAGCGAAAGGGCCGACACTGAGAGAAACGATATAAAAGTGAAATGAAGAAAAAAAAACACAACAAGGATTTCATGCAATGAAATGACGAATGTCATACTTATCAAAGGGGGAAAAAGAAGCCAGTCTCACCTGTCTCAGGCTACTGTTACCTATTAGTCCTAATCAGAGAATGACAAGCAATCAAACATGCAGCATTTTTTACATCTTTTTTTTTTTTTTCCAGCAACACTTGGTTACATAAAAAAAGAAATTAATTTACAATTTCCATGTATTATTGTTCTTAACTAAAGGCAAGGCACATAATGTGTTATATAAAATGTCGTGCAAAGTTGAAGGGGGGTGGGGCAGGGGGGTTAAATTCGAAACCAATGTCATACAAAGGTAAAAACCCATCTGTGTCCTACGCTCTCTGTCCTGCGTGGGGGGTCGGGAGGGGGCGGGTCATAAGAAGTAGTAGTTTTGGGGGAGAGTTTAGCTTCAGAGCTTGTACTAAGAGTATCTGCCATGCGCCCATGTCAGCGTAACGGTGGTCATTTGAGCTTAATTCTTGTTTGTTTTTTTGTTTTTTGTTTTTTTTTTTCCTTTAAAAAGCACCATGCAGTTATATAATATAATCCATATATATAGATCTCAATAGAATTTTCATATCAGCACCTTGAACACAAGTTATATTGTATGTTGTATGTATTCCGGGTCACAGACTGAACAGAACTGGTATGCAAAGCTTTATTAAAGGTTAGCGGAGTGAAGAGGAAAAGGTGGGCCGTACTCATGTCCCTCGCAGGCCTGTTGCTGTAGACCTTATCAGTCAAGCTTTGATATGTGTTGGCTTAGTCATGTCGCAGCTGATGCCAGAGGCGATGCCCTCTGGGGTTCGCAGGTGCAGCTGCTTTGGGCTTTGCTGAACCACTCCGTTCACAACGGCCAACCCTAGTGCTACCTATCCAACTCCACAACATCCCACTACGTGGGTCCAGTTCAAAACAGGATCAAATAATAACAACAATAAGAGTAATAATAAAAAAAGGCTAAAAAACCCTAACCCAAAATCAAAATGAACCTCTTGCGATGTCTTAGGCACTTTTCATGGCTTTTGTGGTTATTATGGGTTTGGTAGTGGAGTCTTAAGCCCTGATGTTTCTATTAACAGAAGTCAACACATCTCAGAGTGCAGCGAACAAGCCTGTTCCTTAAGAAATCCAAAAAAAGTTGTCAACCAGCAAAATAGGATTGGGAGCCATTCACACAGGTGTGCCACACACACACACGCGCACACATACATATGGTGCTGGTCATGGGCATCCTACATGCAAAGAATTTTGGGAACCAGGGGGCCACACGCTGAGCTGTGCCCGTCTGACCAGGGAACAATAGAGAGGTACTCAGCTAACACGCCCCAACCATTCACATTCTCCTCAGTCTTCATCAAAGTCTATGATTCAGCTTAAAAAAACAATCAGAATGTACAGCTAGAGAGCTTTTACCTCTTCTCATCGTGTGGCGTTTTGCGTGGTTTATTCATATTTTTTTCAGTAATGCAGTCTGTAGAGAGCGCGATGGGAATCTAGAAACAAATTCCTATAAGAAATGAAAACCACGCAAACGTGGAGGCATTCTTTACGTCTGGATACACGACTCAAGCATGAACAGGATCGTGAACTTCTTCAAAACCAACACTCACGCACCCTGCTACCAGGACGCAAGGAAAAAAAAAAAAAAAATTCTAAAATGCTAAAAATGCTGACAAATAAAAAACTCTGGCTTACAGCATTTTATATGATTAGCCCAAAGATGCAAAAAAGGAAAAAAAAAAAAAATAATAAAGTAGTGCAATGCCTATAATTTCCAATGCAGTTTTAACAAATGACACAAAAAAAGGAAAAAGAAAAGCCTATTTTCTACACCCAATACTGCCTTAGTAGTGACAGAACTATAATCCTACTCCCTTTGTCACTATGTAGGATCCTCTTATCTACATGAATCAAAAAACATTCTAAAGTAAGTATGTTCACTGGGATTGGAAAGGGGGCTTTAAAATGCACAAGGATTTCATACACACACACTCACACACACACGCATACACTCACACAGACACACACACGCTTACACACGCACAGTAGACTATGGCAGACAAGGGGGTTTCAGTGTCACAGAGAAAAGACAGAAGGTGCTCTTTGACCCCCGCTGCTCCTCAGGCAGTTCTCGTCATCTGTCAAACACTTAGTGTATCCATGGATCCGTTAACATTACATGCCGCTGCTGAAAAGCCTGGATCTGTCACTGCTTGCGTGGGCATGTACATGTATGTGTGTGTGGGAGTGTGCATATGTGTGTGAGAGAAAGTGTGCACACACGCACGCTGACTGCGACCTATAATGCCACAGACGTACCACATATTTTTATCAAGGTTAGAAACAGAAAAAAAAAAAACAACCCAAACAAAAAAAGAATAAGGCTTCCACCAAAAAGTGGACTCCGAATATGAATGGCGGAGAGTGTGATTTAAAAAAAAAAAAAAAAAGACAGGAACATGATTGTCGATAAAATCGAAATGAAAAGTAGCCTTTTCTTTTGTCGAAATGGTGGATGAAGGGAACCTAAGGGAAGTCGTTGACCCTTCATATTGCCCCAATACCTCTGCCCACATTCAAAAAAAAAAAAAAAAAGAAAAAAAAAGAAAAAAAAAAAGAAGAACAGGGACACAATCACCTCTGGCTTCCACTGGCGGGAAAGTTCAAGCACTTCTCTTCCCTGTTAGTTAAGAAAATAAAGGATACTTATTTTGCATATATGAGGAAGCAGCACCTGTAGCACAGGGAAGGGGGGAGGAGGGGCGTTCCAGGAGGGAAGCAAAGGCGGGCGTTTTTTCCTTTTTCATTGTTTTTTTTTTCAATCCATTCTCTGCCCCATAGTTCAGCGTGGCTGCCCCCAAACAACATCCTCTTCTCTCCTCTCCTCTCTTCTTATGCATCCATAGTCTTTCAAGCTATTTCTCTCTCTCTGGACATTCCTTCTCCGATGTCTCTCTCCGAAAAGTGTACTGAAGCATTTTCTATATCTTTATGCATATATAAATATATGTGTGCACATATGTCTACACACACACACATAGACACACACATAT
>JBBIGA010000016.1:18353561-18368612 GCA_037576975.1 Alestes dentex | reverse complement strand
TGGGAGAACTTGCAAAATCGCAGGGTGTTCAAATACTTATGTTCCTCACTGTATATATATATATATATATATATATACATATATACATATATACATATATATACATATATATACTGTGTATATACACACATATACAGGGGGTCCTCGAGTTACGACACAGATCCATTTCTTCAACAGTGATGTAACCCGAATTTTGGTGTTAGTCAAAACACACACTAGCCTGAGTTACTTATCTGTCTTAACACAGTTATAAAATCCTAAACTAGAACTTGAACTCGAAAAATGAACTTGAACTCGAAACGTCATGTGTCGAGACTGTCATAACTCGAAGACCCCCTGTGTATACACACACACACACACACACACACACACACATATATATACACACACACACACACACACATAAATACACCTATTAGCTATGCTATTAAAGCGAGAAAAAAGCTTATTCTTTACTTTCATTTGTTCAAATCCTTTTTTTAAACACTTATGTTTAAATGCTGATGCCCAAGAATATTTCATCCTCCATACTTGCACTTTTAACGAAGATTTTGACACAGTACTCCTACTTTCATGTCACTTTTCACGTCTCTTCTTTGCTGTAAAGCAACATTTCCGAGGCTGCTAAAACACTGCCGTCCCCGTGACTGAAGCCACTAACACAAAATGGTAAATGAGAATGCTGTACCCTTTATAGGAGGTTCTTCTCAAAAAAGTTGATGTAGAGTTACTGACCAGCCAGAATGCTTCTGATAGAGATTTTCAGCTACGGGACTAGAAAGAACATGACTAAGCAGATGAAAACTTCAATGAAATGAAAACGTCAATGCTTACAGATGAAATAAAATGAAGGTTTCAAACGAATCAATAGGTCTTAAATTATGCTGCATCCACTCCCGTAGGCAAAGTTTTATGAACGTGTCTTATCTGTGAGAAGAAAACTATGTGTGGCTTCCTCTCTCCTCCAATGCTGTTTGATGTGCGAGGGTGGAGGGTGTGTGCAGCAAAGAGCCACTCCACTCCTCTGATCCATAATTGAACACAGAGGTGTAGCTCTCAAACACAAGGCCGGCGCACTCTAGCAGAGACAGGCGTGCAATATGAGAGGGAAATTCCTCAAATATTGCTTAATACTGCCCATATTTCTGTGAATTTTAAAAAAAGGTCGTTAAAAATTAACAGCCTGAAAAATGTCTCTTTTTGATGTATAATACATGCTCTTTCAAGTCAGTACAGTGGCATAAAGGGAAAGATTATACACGCCATTTACATCCTATGGTGGCTGGTGGATTGTGCACAGAAACAGCAGCGTGAATGACAAAAATATGCTTCCAATGCACAATGAATACACTTCCAATACACACTAAACACTACATTCTTTTATATCAGCGCAATTAATGCCAGGTACATGGGAAAACGGCAGTTGTGTTTATGTAACACACTTCATGCTGTGTTTGAACAGAGCCCCTCCTTTACTCTGGAATACGTTGTTTTTACTACTGCGCATTTAAGACTGGCGTTTAAGTGCGAATACATTTCTTATCAGCATACAGACGTAGCAAAGTTAATCTGCAACACTGACCAGGTTTGCTGTTTTCAGAGGGTAAACACATAATGAACATTAAAGTCATCACTATCTGACTAGCTTGTTGCTGTCCATACTTACTTTCATGGCTGAGTTCATGTACCCCCACCCCCCACACAGACTTCGTAGCTTGGACATGTGGATTTTGAAAATGGCACAATTCTGAACTCAGACTTAGGAGCTAACAGATTCACACATTTGAAACATAAAACCGGTGCGGTTGATGTCTGTGTGCGAACGTTTAAACCAATATGTTCTAAGTGTGAATGAAATTAATATGAAAGAAAAACTTAAATAGGTAATAAAGGTTTCCCTTTTTAGATGAGATAAACCTTTATTAGATAAACCTTTATTAGATAAACCTTTATGAGTCCCACAGCTGGGGAATTTGCAAGAGAGAAATTTTGATGCTCATCTAAGGTGTAACCATATATTTTTATCTCTTCAAACCATAACTAGAGCCGGACAAGAGCTGGACATGCTGCAGGTGTGTGGTAGAATGTGATGCTTCAGTACCTGAGCCTGATACAGACTAGCAGGGTCTCGAGTGCCAATTCCTACGAAGGAGCGGTTGGCAGGTGGTGTCCCGGGAGCAGAGTATGCTGTGAGAGAGAGAGAAAAAGATAGAGAGAGAAAGAGAGAGAGAGAGAGAGAGAGAGACACACACACAGAATATTTATCAGGACTGTGGTCAGCACTGTCTAAGCCGTGTCAAAATGTACACAATGCAAGTTATGGCAGGTTTGCAGTTCATTGAACTTTTAAAGTATTACATCTACTTCAGAATGACGCTGCTCTCTCCAGCACCCCTGTATTACAAAACTATTCCAATACGGAAGAAAAGAAAAAAAGGTGCTTTGAAATGACTTGATTCAAAACAGTCCCTTCCTCTCACAGTAGGCGGATCTTAGCCATGAAATCCACCAGACACCCTGACGACAGCCCGCGAGACTACTCAGAGTAAACAGCATTCGCGCCGAGCATTCTACTACATGCTTTCTTCGCATGTCATAATATCTAGTTGTACAAATCCAGCGCCTCTTTAATGATGACATGCCTTAATGTTCTCTAATCTGAGCTGGTTGCCTGGGCTGTGTAATTAAAAAGGCATCCGTGTTTATCAGACCTTCTCACAGGGAACCCCATCTCAAAAAAAAAACCAAAACAAAACAAAACATTTGTTAAGCTGTCAGGCAATTCATTCTGTCCGTAATCTCAGGCATTTGTTTTGTTTAAAAACTAGTTTTAGGCCTGCAATAAATAAATAAATAAATAAATAAATGAATAAATAAAAAATGTGGCTAAACTCTACACATTCATTCACATCAAACTTAGCTCATTGGGAATCTATAACTATTAAGCAGCGTCTCAGCTGAGCGAGCAGGCAGACGATGTAATCGTATTTGGGTGAGATGAGGAGACCGCACACCAGGGGATTGATCATGGCTGCCGCAGCGGCAGTGCCGGGCCCAGCGCAAGCCGAGCTCCCCTCAGCATTCCTTAATGAAATTAGCATGATTAATGGACAAGGGCCTCCATGGCCCAGTGCCTCGTCATCTAAAGAGCACGGCTGTTTATGGGCCTCAGCAGCCAAAGACAATGCACCATAATTTATCAAGTTTCTCAAAGTAAGAACACACTGTCATTGTATTCCTACCCAATAGGACGGGCAAAAATTGATGATGAAACAGAATTCTTCCCTACAGTGTTTCACTTCACTGTTCCGAGTAGGGATGTACATGAGGACTGAATATTCAGCTAACCGTTCGCAGGGCAGTGGTAAGGGGGGGGAAGTTGGGATGATTCTAAGGGCCTAGCAGTGAAATAATGTTTTACAACAGTCTTTGAAAGTTATATTAAACAGTGTGACAGCTACATATATTATATGTTAAGTATGTGGGATCAATCAAGCTTTCTGATTCTGATTCATCCACAACATTGAAACCATTGACAGGTGAAGTGAATAATACTGATTTTCACATTACAACGGCACCTGTCAAGGAGATATTTTAGTCAGAAAGTGAACAATCTGTTCTTGAAGTTGATGTGTTGTCAGAAAAATGGGGAAAAATGTAAAGATCTGAGTTACTTTGAAATGGGTCAAATGTTAAAGGCTGTATCAGAGCATCTTCAAAATGATACGTCTCGTGGGGTTTTCCCAGTGTGCAGTAAAAAAGTGGTCCATGGAAGGACGACTGGTGAACTGGCGACAAGGTCATGGATACTCAAGGCTCACGGATGCTAATGGAGACCAAGGGCTAGCCCATCTGGTCTGATCCTACAGAAGAGTTATTGCATAACAAATTGCTAAAAAAAAGTTAATGCTAGTCTGATCAATGGAGGCCCCATCTTGCAACTGACAGGACTAAAAGGATCTACTGCTGACGTTTTAGTATCAGATGCTTTCTCCTCGTCCGCGGCAGAAAACGTTACATGTCTGTTGCTATGAATACGAAGCCAATTTCAGCCTCGCAAGCATCTTGGTTTATACTGATGCGTAGTGATATAGACTGATCATGAGAAAGTATCCAAATTCATTCATGATTTGCACATTTTACTACTGATTTGCCTCACGCATCAGCATCCCATTCCCATACTGATTTTTTATTTTACATGACTTGTACTGGAGCTACAGCTCATTTAGTTACATTCTGAAGAACGACAGCATAAACTGTTGCCCTGAAGCGAGATTTTCACTCAGCAACTGAACAAACTCTAGTTAGCTGGATATAACAAAATATAATTTGGCTAACAAGATAGGCTATGAAGTGTTTTAGTGACTGGGTAGAACAAGTTAACCTGGAAAATACTGGATACTGTGATGGTGCATGTTCTACTGTATGCTGCTGGCGATAGCAGGCAAAACAGCAGGTTTGTGAATTATGCATAAGAACTATAATATATGTTAATAATAGCTGAAGCCCTTTCTTATCTGTCGCCCATTGAACTGAATATATGCTCATTAAATCGTACAGATCCTTGACTGTGAAAATGCTTATACATTATACATACCCTAGTTCTGAGCAATGGAGAATGAGGCAGAGACAAATTTTTCATTGTTCCACAGAAACTGTAGGTCTTTGTGTCACAATCCAGTCCTAACAGGATGACTATAGCACTAAAAACACCTGAATCCATCATATTACACTGAAAACAGCAATGTCCTGATTCTATTTAATGACACATGTACATAATTTCTACCATAATAATATAAATAAGACAATTCTTACTCATGATACTGGAGAACATCCCAAATGTATTCTGTTATACTGTACAGTTGTGTATATGCGTAATGACAATAAACATGAATTGAACTGGTGTATGTGTCATATTTGTGTATTCATGTGGAAATTATGTACACATTTGCATCAATCGCTATCACTTTTTTTCAGTGTAATTAAGTCAAATCAGGTGTGCCACTGTTCAGTGCTGCAGAACTCTAGGAATAACTGCTGGTGGATAATGTGCATTACGTGAGTGTACAGTTTTATGACTTCCACGGTGTATTTAAAAGTCAGCTTAGTACTACTTTGATGTACAACATCCATTTGTGAATTTAAACAGAATTAACATAACAACAACTGTTAATCAGAATCACAATTATTAGTCATGCTCCTTTCAAGGTCCCTGTTTAGTACAGGACTAGGCTCAATCTGAGCAAAGGCCAGAATGTACTGACAAGAGCAATGTTTGTCTTTAGAATTAAAAAAAAACAAAACAAAACAAAACACCAAACCTGAGGAACTAAAGTGAATGGGAACAAACATTCTAGCATCTTTCAACAATCTAATACAGGTATGGCACACCAACTAAATGTCTGTTTTTTGTACTTCAGCCTTGAAACCTAAACCAGATCAAATCAGATTAAACTACATCAGAGTGTTAAAAGCCTGGAGCACAATAAACCAATGTTCTCCAGTGTGTTTAGGGGGTGAGCCATATCTGTGTGTGACGGTGGAAAACAATTCAGACTGTTCACCCTGTTCTAATACATTCTCTTCCATTTACTCGTCCATTACTGTTCTGGAAGGGCTTCCCCATTCACAATGTTCCGGAATATTCTCGCTCTTCCCACAATTCTAGAATGTTTGCCTAAATCGCACTGTTCTAAAATGGTCTTCTCCATACTATAACGTTCTGCTATACCCACTTCCTTCTACAACATTCTCCCCATTCACATTGTTCAGAAATGTTCTTCTCCATCACACTGTCCTAGAATGTTCTGACCCATTCTTATTCTCCTAGAATGTTCTCCCTATTCACACTGTTCTCAAATGTTCTGCCCATCCACATTGTTCTAGAATGTTCTCCCCGTTTACTGTTCTAGAATGTTCATGCTGTGCTGCGGACCACCCTCCCTTGCACTGTCCGCTGCTGGGGCTGAAGAGGTCAATCGTTACGGAATAGAAATGCACTGGCCCTTTTTTTCATTTTCCTGGGTGTGATGCTTGGTGTGAATGGCACCACGATGGGTATCAAGAGTGGCTAAGCAGCAGGGGGAGTAATTTCAATAAGTCTGCAGTCCAAGACTGACTGCCAAGAGAAAGCCTGACAAATCTCAGCCAAAGCCCTACAAGGCTGGCCAGGGCAGGGAGCAGACGGACGGATGAATGGGTGTCATAGTGACCCACTTACTGGGGGAGGTGGGCGAGCTGGACGCCGCGTCTGCGGAGGTGGTGCTGGATTTGGAGTCAGGGGGCAGCGTCAGGCGGGGCAGGGCCGGGGGAGGCGGGGGGGCCAGCATCTGAGAGGAGATGTAGTGAGGGGGGACCTTCACCTGACCACTGCCATTCAGCTGCAGGAGAAAGAGAGAGCAACAGTAAGCCAGGAGCTCCACGGCATGTACAAACACATTCAGCTGCTCTCTCTCACTCTCCCGCTCTCTCTATCCTACTCTCTCTCTCTCACCCTCACCCTGTTTATCTATCTCGCTCATAATGTATTAATATGCAACTGACTGAAGTTTTTTTTTTTTTTAGGGCTGCATGCTAAGGGCTACTGCAGACATACTTCTTGATATTGTGACTGGGATACACTTTCCATATGTATAAACACATCGATGCACTCTTGATCTAGACTAGTCTGTTATTTTGATTCAAGTTAGCTACTGTAGACCACTTGAATGTCTTTATTCATCTAAACAGGACTGATTAGGATACTCACAGCATGCAAAAAATACACATAGTGACTGCAGCCTTCTGTGATATCAGTTCTGTGACATTGCAATAAGAGTAACAAACAGTATATTTGTGATTTTTTTTTTGTGTGTGTTTTTTGTGCTAAGGCAGCTCTGATGCACAACACATTTTTGGGCCAATACAACTGTTTTGCACCTAAAGAGACTTTCCCACTAAAATCCATACATGAAGGACAGTAAACATAAATTATCTTTAGTCCTTAGTGCATCATTATACATTAGTCCTCAGTGCATTTGTCTTGGCTAAGTATTTGTTGTAAACTGTCATTTTGTTGTCCTCTAACTTCCACAATGCTGAGATTTTCCCTCTGAAATCTGAGTTGTGACAGTTTGGCTTGAAGTTTAAGAAAGCATATTATATTAAGAAAGCATATCATATAAAAACAGTGATTAAGAAAGCATATTGTTTTATACTCTGCTACAAAAATTATGTATTTTAACATTAACACAACCAAAGACACTGTAAAAAAAAAAGTGACTAAATGCAGCCATCCAGAGATTTCCCATTTTTCAAATGTATGCCCCAGTTTGCTGTTACCCTTTCCTTCTTTTTTTTTTGCTAGCACATGTCTAATAGTTTACATTGCTTGTGTGCTACAGTACTTTTAGTCAAAAACCTTCTTCCACAAATGTAATCAAATATTCGTTACTTAAGTAGGAATGCACACACCCAGTACCAAATAATTACCCTGGAACAGATTCACTAATCTGCAATCAATCATCAGTTGCTATTGCAATATTGGACCTGACCTTAATAATTTCCCCCCTTTGTTAGTGAACGATATAGTGGTTGCTGAGATATTGTGCACCCTGCTTAGGCAGTGTGGCTGAATCAGCATGAGCCTGTGAAAGAGGCTGTTATGGGTTTACAGTATGTTTTGAAATTGAAGATTCGGGATCTAAAAGTCTGGGTGAAACTTAAGTCTGGTGGATCCTCTCTTGCTCCGTCTCTCTCTTTCACTCTCTGTCAGCAGTTATATGAGAGAGAGAGAGAGAGGGAGAGAGAGAGAGAGAGAGAGAGAGAGAGAGAGAGAGAGAGAGAGACTGAGTAATGTGCTGGGCCCTTTTCTGGCAGACAGCCGCCATCCGTCGCTCTCTCACTCCATCCCTCTCTCACTCCCCCCCCCTCTGGTTATCCATCCATCCCCAGGACTGCACACTCACTGTCCTGTACAACAATAGTTGCTGAGTGAGTCAGCGGCATTGTGGGCCGCTGCGTCTGTCCTTTGTGACTGGCTGGCTGCAGTCGCACTGCAGTAGGGGGAATTTCAATGAGTCTGCAAAACGAGCCAAGCCTGCCTGCCATGGGGCAAGCCTGACAAATATCTCTCCCCTTCTCTCTCTCTCGCTTTCATTCTCTCTCCCTCTTGCTTTCATTCTCTCTCTCTCTCTCTCTCTCTCTCTCTGTGCCAGCGTCAGCAGCACTGGTTAGGCACACGGGAATCTCCTTCTACACATTCAAATTGAAACTTCCTGCTTTCTCTCTCTGTCCCTCTGATCTCCCTTTCTCCCTCTCCCTCCCTCTCCTGCATGGACACTTAAAGGGGTTTTCAGACTTTGGCGCTTTCCTCCCTTCTTAATAGCAAAGAGTCCTTTGCAGACAGTGACATCCCTCTCACTCACAGTCAATCAGCGCCTTACTGTAAAGCCATCAGCAGCACCAGCAGCACTGTGAGCTTAGAAATGAAAGAAATAAACCCAAGTCTAACAAAGTGCCGCTTTAAAACCAGTTTCCCCATCGTGTATTTATTTTCAATGCGAATAAACCAAAATTTCTGGAAGTTTCTGGATCACCACCCGAACACTGAAACAAGTGGTGTTTTGAATGTATGTTATTTAAATGTGGCCGCACATGAATAAGATGTGTTACATCAACACAGCTGCTGTCTTTCAGTCTACTTTATTTTGGCAAGAACAGTGTTGATGCAACACATTTGATTCGCATGCAACTGACTGACACATTGGAGTCAGTTTTTTTTTTTTTTTTTAAGCACAAGGGCAAAAATGACCCTAAAATGCAATAATGTAAGAGTGGTTCTTCAGGTAAAGAGTACAAAATGTGCAGTTGCATGCAAAAGTTTGAACATCCTTGGTCAAAGTTGATTTTCTATTCTATTGTACTTCTACTGAGGATAAAGGGCATAAAGGTTTGACAATTAAGGCATTTAAATACGGACACAATTTCTGAGCTTAACATTTGGGAAAAACTTTTTCACAGGCTATTTTTATTTTTTATTTATTTTTGTTGATTCAGCAAATACACAATAATTGTGTGTTAAAATTGTCACTTGACCTGATTTGGGTGCCCAAACTTTTGCATATGATTGTATCTTAGTGTTACAGCCTCAAAGCAGAGAGATCTGCATGTGTGTGAGAGAGAGTTTATGTGTGTGGTAGTGGAGAGGTGAGGATGGAGGGAAATCAGAGCTGGCAGGTCTGTATGCTTTGACATGTCTGTGGTTGAATGGCTCTTGCTCAGGTTACACCAGCTATACTTGGTGCAAGACATGCAAGTGTTTATTTCTTGCTTGCTTGCACACACACACACACACACACACACACACACACACACACGCACAGGTTCTCTCTCTCACCCCCCCCCCCACACACACTAACGCACATCCGCAAGCACAAGCTATAATATTCTATCTATTTTATAATTATTTAGTAAGAAGGTCGTATCAAAACCACACCACTTTTATTTATTTCAGTTTCTGTTTTTTACACCATTTGAAAAACTGTCCTTCTGTCTAAACTTCATGACCGATAAACCAATAGAAATGGTCAAAAATTACTTTTTTATTACAAATTTTATCACATTCGGAGAGACGCTAAAGGAGAAAATAGCTGATCAGAATGCCTACACAGTTGAATGGTTAAAATGTGAACTAAGTCATTGAAAATTATTTGATGTATTTGATGTATGACGCTCCACACTAGAGAAACTCATCACTAGGACTGCTCACGGTGATGACGGGAACCAGAAGTGTGAAAATGTTAATGCCTCGAAGAGCTCCCTCAGAGTCAGTTAGTACATGAAATTGTTATGAATATGCTGTCTGATGTCTGAGACATGGTTTTAGTATAGCTTTAAGATAAGATTTTGGATATCAATGTACTTTTTTAATCCATTTATGCTAGGCACATGCAAGGTTAAAGTAGTGCCCAAAAAAATATTTTTCACATTTTTTCATTAATCAACATTAATCACATAAACCTTAGAAGACATCATTGGTTATACTGGATGATAAGTAAAATGGCTATATTTGTGTTTTAGATACCGTTTCCTATGATAGCCACAGTTCTTTCACATCAACCACTTGGAATGATCTCAGTGACTGAATGGTGTATAGAAAGAACTGAGCATGAATATTGATGAATACGGCTGGATCAGAGTTATGTCCTGTCCTGTCCTGCCCAGGACGAGAAGCCTGCTGTTTGGTTTAATAGCACAGACGACCTTGCCAGACAAGATTGATGACCGGAGCAATTTGTGGCCGACCTTTGATTTGCAAGTGAGCAGGTATGGTAATGTAAAGCCGTGCTCTTAATCCTGTCGCTGGAGGACCCCAGCCCTGCATATTCCATAACCCACCGTTACCCATCCTATCACTGGTGATCCATTTAGTACGTCTTGTGTTTTTCCCTTTGAACTCATTAAAATCTGCTCCCAGTGTAGCTGGTGTATTCATGTCCGCGTAGGTCATAGTAAAATGGACCAGCATGTGGAATTGGAGATTTCTGTGTGCTGTTTCCTATCGCTGCATTAAAGACATACTACATCCTTGTTGCCCTTATTTTTGGATGGACTGTGATAGTTTCAGAGTGAGCATGCACACATTTTTAGAACCCTTTGCACTTTTCTTGGAAACGCTTATTACTGATTTAGTTAATCAAAGGAACAGTAAAAGAATAAAAAACTTATATTCTCATTTAGATTTATTACTGGTCAATTGAGGGGGTCTACAATACAAACGAATCTGTCAAATGTGTTAGACAGATTAGATCTGCCAGATTCATTCCATGGCTTCCATAATTAGACTTGAGAGACGACATTATTAAAAGATATGAATCATTCATGTAGAGACTTTCTGTCTCTACATTAATGATTTTATCAGATAATTAGCTCGGTCAGGTGTGTTTCAGCAGGGAAAACACTGAACTGTGCAGGTATGGCCTGGCCATGATCAGAAATGGTAGTTTGCCTCTCACTGGAGGAGCAGACTTACCGGGCTGGGCTGTTGATTGGACGGGTCGCAGGCCAGAGAGACCAGGTCCTTGAGCGGATCTTGTGTACTGAGGTGGGGAGGATATCGGATGGCCGTGTGGGGGAAGTAGGTGGAGGTGGACTGGGGCAAGATGGGGGTAGTTGAAAAATGCAGCGACGAAGATGGGTGTGGACTCCGAGAGATACCTGCAGGCCAGTAAACACAAAAGAAACAGATTTAAATCAAATATAAAGGTAAATGAAATGCTTTGTCTGTACATCCTATGATAGGCTATTGTTATTGTGTATGCTTTGTTATATTTATGTTTTATAAAAGCTAGTTTAATCCCCCACAATAGCCATTAGAGCTGGCAGTCCAAGAGAGTGCAGTCGGCCCAGTTCTCTCTGGGTGGGTAGGAGGTTAATGCTAATGCTAGGCATCTATTAGATACACAACTAGCAGTTCAGGTTCTCACATAACGCATTGACTCTTATGTGACTTATGTGATTGAGCTAGTTCTAGCTAGCCAGTGGAAATGTACCAGACTAATCTGAGGAGAAAAAAAAACTATTTTTGGTCTCTTTTTAACAGCAAATGGTGCCAACTTAGCTTTTCTGTGCAACGCATGTTGCTAATAATCTTTTACAGAGGTGCAACACTAAGCTTTTATTTGTAGTTTCTGTAGCAACAAGTCCCCTCTGCGTTCGCAGTCTATTGAGGAACCTGCGTCTGTATTTGACATTGGAGTGTGTACGCCATACGTCAGTTCTGAGTTTCCCTAACAGCATCTACTGGTGCCAAGTAATGAACGTCTCCTGCTGGGCTGTCAGTCCTCTTAGATCTTTATTCTCCTAATCCTTCTGGAAATGAACAATTTTCAGTGATGCGTATTTCCATAATGTATCGTGACAGTTGTAATATCAGCGCTAACGCTCCTCTCCTGGTGACATATGGTTGCGATGCTCCACCAGTTCATTTGAACAGCGCCGCTAATTGTTGTAGCATCGTTGTGCAGACAGTGGAGCATTGCCAGACAACAGATTACTCCTCATTGTCTCAGAGACAATTACCTGTCAAAGAGAGCACTGCTGTCTGCCTAGTGTTGTGTGGCCTGCAATAAAGCAGTCCAACAAACTCTCTCTCTCTCTTACACATACACACACACACACACATACACACACACACACACACTAACTATTCTTCTTGTCCCAGACAGCCTGTCAGTTCCAATACTCACTGTGAGTGAGCACTCACACGTCTGCGCCACTGACAAAGACCAAGTGCACTCCAAGTATGCAAGAATGTAGACTAGCGACAGACTTGTGCCACAATTAAAGCTACAATCCACTGAACCACTGAGTTGATTCTCTCCTGAAACGGGACTGGTTTTACCTTGGGAGGCCTTTGAATGAGACGCATGACACTGAGACCTGTGATTTTAATCCAGTATAACTCAACAATATGTGCAGCTACATTCCTTTTGGCCCCTGGCAGCAGTTGACAAAGGCCCACCTGCTTTTATCACAGCCCACACAAAACTTATTTTACTTTGTACTAGAGGAGGGCAACTTGACTATAGCTTTTCATTATTGTTATCATTATTAATCCTCTTTAGACTGTTTAGTCTGGATTCAGTACAGTGCAGTGTGTAAAACGTTAAATAACAATTACTGTACTTGTAGTTTTTGACACTTCTTTATAAATATGCCACGACTCGTTCTTTCTGTCTGCTCTAACTTATTAAGACTCAGTATAACTAAACATCATGATACATACTGGGTATCCTAAAAATGTCTTTAAATATCGACACACTACGTATTGGCCAAATCACCCGCCTTTCAATTCTTTCCATTCTAAAATCTTACGAACATCTTACAAAATGCACTTGGTGAATGCAGTTGCATGCAAAAGTCTGAGCACCTACAAGTGAAAACATGTGAAGTGAAAAAAAGTTGAACCTCCTTTACAGGGAACATCCTTAAAAAATGTCTTTTTCAGAATATCATGCACAATTTATATTTAACATAGTTAAATAGTTAAATAGTCGAACACTTTCTATTGTTGCATGTTATGCCTTATTATATTTTTTATGTTTTAGGTCGCAATTTACACTCAAACAATCCAAAAATTTGAGCTTTCAGCATTTGAGCTTTCAGCATATATGATACAATATTGACTTTTCTGACATCTGAAAAGTAGGGGAGCTCAGAAAAGCACATTGTGACATTCTGTGCTGTAATGTATCATGATAAAAATAAATACCGTCATATTGCAAGGACTTTCAGGCTATGTAAGTCGGAGCTATCTGGTCGTTTGAAAAAATTCACAGGTTGGGCTGACAAAGCCTAACAATGCATTGTAAGATATGTCATAACTTTCATGCGCCATTCATTTTGATCAGCATAGCTGACTCTGGTTTTACATTATTTTGTTTACTGTTTTTAATGTTTCGTAAATATTAAACATCCAAAGAGAGCTTTCGGAAATATATGTGTGTGCGTTTGCATGTGAGTGTCCCCACCACTGTGCACTGCGATGACGGGTCTGTGGTGCTGTGTGAAGCTGCCGAGGCGTGGAGAACTCTCCTGAGGAGGCGGACTATCCATCTCAGACTTCTTGATTGGGGAGATTCCTGAGATTGAGAGAGAGAGAGAGAGAGAGAGAGAGAGAGAAAATGGGGGAGAGACAGAGGGAGAGAGAGAGAAAGGGAAACAGAGAGAGAGAGAGAGAGAAAGGGAAAGAGAGAAAGAGAGAGAGAGAGAGAAAGAGAGAGATAAAGGAAGAGAGAAAAAGAGGGACAGAGAAAAGGGTCAGCTTTGCTGTTTTACACAAGGACAAACTTTGTTGAAGCTAAGACAAAATGCTTACTCAGCTAACTGACCACTTCCTCTCTTTATGATATCTGTACTGCTGGTACCAGACGGTAGATCCCATTTCTGACCACAGAGTGGCGCAGTGTGTTTACAGCACTCTCACCCCACTGCTGCAGTGAACTGCAGTGTGTACGGGCCACTGAAGGTGTGTGTGTGTGTGTGTGTGTGTGTGTATGTGCACAGGAAGGATCCACCAGCATCAGGCACAATTTTCCCAAAAGCTTTCTTTTATAAGACACAGCTGATACAGAATATGAAAACAGAACTTCACTGTTCCATAGTTAATCTTCAGCACTTAGATTTGCATGTTATCCCTATACTGATCTTCCAGTCATATGGAAAAGTTTGGGCACATCTGCTCAAATTACATTCTTTGGTTAAAGTTGTAAGTGAAAAGCACAACAGAGAACATATTTCTGCACACAATTTTTATTGAATTTGATTAAATTTCACTTTTTAAATTTCTTTCCGAAATGCTAAACCCAGCAAATAAATTGTGCAAAAGAAACTGTGCACTAAAGGCCCTTTTTAAGCCTGTCAAATGGATCGACAGAAATTGTTCAAAATGAAATCTGGTTACATGAACGTACACTGAAAATTATCAATGTTATTTTTCTTCTCTTGTAGAAAACTTTTCAACCCAGTGTTAACACGCACAGAAATGAAATGACTTAAATATGAAATTGAATATGAATTTGCTATGTGAGCTATGTGCTGCTTTTCATTTCTGTTTCAGAACTAAGAAAACCAATTTCCGGTTATCTTCACATTGTGTGTCGTACACAGATACAGTTTGAATTCCCAGAAACAAAGTATGTAAACAAAACAAAATGCCAGTGCTAAAGCCTTGTTCTGATGTAATGTTTTCCTATGATATCTTTGTACAGTACTGTTAGTTTGTAAGTTACCATAAAAACCATCCCATTTAGAAACTGCACATACTATATAATTTACAAATGTACATTTAATTGTCAGCTACTGCAACATGTACAGTTTTTGTGGTGAGATGTTATTGTGTGCAATGTGCAATTTGTCTGGTGCATCACTACTGTTTTTCTCAATGCCTGCTGCTACCAAACATCTGAGAAACATGTGCATCTGTATATATATTTACGGTATTCATACACATAGATATATATATCCAATATGTGCAAATATACGTACACATATCCAATGTATACATACATA
>JBBIGA010000016.1:18337255-18353461 GCA_037576975.1 Alestes dentex | reverse complement strand
CATGTGTGTGTGTGTGTGTGTGTGTGTGTGTGTATGCACTGCTTTCCTGGAAGGGGGATGAGTGTGTTTGAGAGGGAGTGTGTGTGTATATAGACATTCACCTGCTACAGAAGCTGCATCTGTGCTTGAGAGCGCATGTGCATGCGTAAGTGTGTGTGTGAGAGTGTGTGCATTTGTGTGTGTACACTGACCCGCTGGAGGACGTGCTGGGAAGGGTTCTCCTCATGGCCACACCTGTGGGGTTGAGATCGTAGGCCAGGTGCCCCTGCAGCTCCCCAAGAGAGAAGTTTGGCCCTGTTCCTGTCACCACCGGTGCTACACACACACACACACACACACACACACACACACACACACACACAGAGAGAGAAGTTGAAATTACTGCTATATTCTGTATCAGTGTACTGGTGGTGTCATATAGCTCTTTATATAGATAACAATTAGATACATTTCTTTAAAAAGTTTTTAAAAATCTGAAATGTATCATGATTAAAAAAAAAAAAAAATCACTGTTCAAATCGCCCGTTGTTCTCTTCTGAGCATCGTTCATTTTCTGTCTTTCACGGAAGTCACTGTTCTAAAGGACAGTTTAGTAGTATGAGCCAGTGCCAAATGTTACGGCCCAAGATGACTGCACTGCTGTATCAGGAAGTGTAATAGGCTACAACCCCAAAGGTACCATTGTAGTATCTGAGCATATCCTACTAGAGTAAAGTGGGTGGGGAGGGGCAGGGCTTGTTCTATGCACATGGCCATGCTGAAATGAATAGACTTTTTTTCTTGATGTCTTTTTTTTAATTATTTTCTGGGCTTCCTTTGTTAGCAATGTGAACCACCATCATCAAACCCATCAGGACAAGAAGTGCCTGACATAGAGGGAAGCCATAGTCTTTAATGCTGTAGCTAGCCAACTACAAAGTTTAATATGACCCACTGCCCACTGCAACAGACGGTTTGTTCTTAAAGGCAGAGAAAATGGCCAATTCCACCATATAACCTGTGATGGATTACACCGCCCAAAATAAGAAAAGAACAAAAAAATGAAAACAATACGAATAATCTAGAACAAAGACAAGAGCAGATATCAGGGATGCGGTGAGGGTAAGAAGATCCCACTCTGTATCTTCTAGACAAGTAATTACCCATCAGAGCGCCACTAAAGTGTGGGCTCTCTCTGCTCTCCAAAGGTATCAGTCTGAGTTACCTAGTTAAACATTTATGTGGAGAAGTGTGCCCATCTGTGACAAATTATTACAATCAATGAAGCGCAATCGGGCATTCAAGCCCTGAAAGCAAGCATGCGTGTGTTTTAGGGGCTTTGTAGGCAGGGGCTGTATGTGTTTGGATGTCTAAATTTCAAACAGCCAACTTCAGGTATATTCTGCCAAAATCAATGACCTCACCTTTAAAAACAATGCTAGTAGGGGACGTGTTATAAGTTACAGCCCTAAAGGACAGTGTTGTAATATGAGGCAGTGTAATAGGTTATGGCCCCTTACACAACAGCATTGTAGTATGATCCAGTGTTATAAGATTTGAAACGACAGTATTGTAGTATGAGGCAATGCTATAGGTTACAGCCCCAGATGACTGCACTGCAGTCTCAGGGAGTGTTGTAGCTTACAACCCCAAAGGACAACACTGAAGTAAGAGACCGATATTATAGGTTACAGCCTTAAAAATATAGGCCAGGGCAGCTGGTGCTTAGGGAGTTGCCCCTACGATCAGAAGTCTGTAGGTTCGAATCTCAGGACTGCTAATGGCTTCTATGAGGTGCCCTTGAGCAAGGGACCGTCCCCACACACTGCACCCCTGGCACTGCATCGCCAGCTGCCCACTCGGGCGAAGGAGTTAAATACAGAGAACAACTTCACACTGCTCACACTGTGTGCTGTGCTGTGGTAAACAGTGTCACTTTTACACTTGTAAATGACAGCACCAGAGTATGAGGCAGCGTAATAGGTTACAGTCCTACAGGACAACACGGCAGTCTGAGGCAATTTAAAACATTGCAGCACTAAAGAACAGCATTGTATTATAAGGCAGTGTTACCTCCCCATCAGACAGCTTAGTAGAACGAGAAAGTGCTGGAACTCACTGTTCTAAGACAGCACTGTAGGATGTCTTATCCATTACTTCTTTAAAGAACCACAATATCACATAATGCAGTATTGTGGGTAACAGCCCTAACGGACAGTGTTCTTGTATTATATATTAAAGCTATCAAGAAATTCATGAGGCAGTATGTTACAGGGTACAGTCCCATGGTACATTTGTGGTGTTAAGAGTGCAAGATCGTCACTTTATAGTTAAAGAAGAGAATATCTGGGACTTTAGAACGAAAGAGTACTGGACATACGCTAAAACTCATATACATGTCTATTGTGCGAAGCACTGTCAGGAGCTACAGCCCTAAAGAACAGTTCTATAGAGGCCTAAGGTCCATGGCCGGCCTCTATGCTCAACTCCCACAAACAATGAAAACAATGGCCCGTTTGTTCCAGCAGGTAATGCCTATTAACAGAGCTCTTTCGTCAGAGCTGAGCCCCAGGCAGCCAATCAATCCGACTCTCGTTCTAACAAACACTCACAAGACTCACACATACACACAGACACTCATGCATGCATGCAGTTCAGCGAAAGAAGGGTTCATGCATCTAAATGCGAAACACACTCAAAAATACTTAAATCCATGAACGATCTACGTCTATGTGGCACATCACTGCTGTCGGGAAACAAAACCCCATTTCTCCATCACTGCGTGAAACTGATACGATTAACAGACCAATAGAAATAGTCCAAACTAACTTGGAAAAAATCTTTTTACATTAAATCTTTCATTAAAAGCTGAAATATATTTTTTTTCCCTTCTGTGTTTTGCTCCAACAGCGATGATATGCTGGTAAATATGCAGTTGGTAAATATGCAGTGCTTCTATTACTTTCCTAGGCCCAGCGAAATTAACTTGGAAAAAAAAAAAAAAAAGACAGTCCAAAGAAGATTTGAGCACTTAGGAAAAACACGCCTGCCAGTCTCTCAGGACACAATTTTTATTCAGAGAGTAAATCAACACAGCAAGATCCTTTAACAGTCACATATTGCAAAAACAAACTCTTTATGCAGATTACGTCCCCTTGGGTTAACATAATGAGAATCTGTATATAATTACAGACGGATCTGAGAGTCAACAGAATGCTCAGATTGTGTTGACTCCTACTACAATAAAATACGGAAGAAAAAACACAGCCTGGTTAAGCAGATCCCTGTAGACTGCCGAGTCCATTCTAGTCATTTTGCGGCCTGGAGGGACTCCTAAATGCGGCATAATTGAATTGTGGAATCTGATTTGTTACGTCCACCGTAAGGTACCGACGGACAGCACCAACTCCTGCCTCAGACGCTTTTTGATCCGATAATTCCCGTGGCACAACCTTAGACCCACATTTTGACGAATGAAATACCTGTTCCACATCCTTGCACAAACACAGTCCAATCATGTTTGTTTTTTGTTTTTTTCATTAAACATAGACACTAATTGCCCTGTAAACAAGAAGCTGAACCCACATCCAAGAAGCCTCATTGAACTCGTTCCCACTTTCAGTAAAACAGGTAAAAAAAGGGTACTTTTTTGTTCAGGTACAAACAATGTATATGTAAAGAGTACTAAATCAATGGGTCCAGTTGTGTACCTTAAACAGGTGCAACCCCTTTCCTAGTGAAAATGGCCATTTTTGTACCTTTTCATAACAAAAATTTTCAAACAGAAAAAAGAAAGACCCCAGGGACACGTGGGATATCATCCCACTGACAGTACCGTAGTACCTTTATACTGTGCACAAACTCTTTAGCCAGTATGTTTAAAGAACATTCAGAGCACATCCTTTATTACTGATGCTTGTTAGATATGGCTGTAGTGATTCATTACTGGGAATGTTTGTTAGATTTAGAAACCAAAATCAAATGGAGCTTTTTAGTATATAATCTACAAATGGTGAAGAGGTGGCCAGCTGAGGGTACATACTAATTACTGCATTTCCATTCATTTCAGTTTGATGACCCAGATTCACTGTTATTTTGTTGGGGCAAAAATAATATGCACCAACCAAGAATTCCTTAATATGGGTGGAAAGCCATGATATTTGCCCAGTTTGATGTCACTGAGGATTGCATGAAATTGTTCTGATTCCTAAGCAATCCCGAAACCGACACTTTATCAATAATTAATGGGGACCATATGAGGCATTTGAATTTCTGAGAACCCGCTGCACCCCCTGAAAACCGTGACTATGCTAATTCTCGAAACCAAAGCGACTGGCTTGTGTTTGAGACATGCTCAAATGTATGAGCTGACTCCACCGACATGTCCTGCCCTGCATTCTGATTCCAGAACAGTCAGGCGCTCCCAGACTTCCCCTCTGAACTTGTCCCAGGAGAAATCCCTGCCACCAGGAATATTCAAATTCTCAAACGTGTTTTTGAAGAGTTTTTCTGTCTTTTTTCTTTTTCTTTTCTTTAAGCATCAATTAAGCACAAAATATACCAATTATAAGGCATGAATTAGCTTAGGGAAGAAAAGCAAGAGAGAGAGAGAGTAATAAGAAAAAACGTGTCATTGTTTCTACTGTCAGTCCCTCATCCCCCGTACTGAAAGGGTCTAAAAGACTGACAGTTCTGACATGCGTCCTCATGGTAAAGCGCTATCCAGCAGAGACCATCTCCGTGTTTGTGTTAGGAACGAAATCAGAATTGGCTGAATTTTGCTCCAAACACATGATCAGTAACCTGAACCAGGTGGGTTGCCTCCTGCTAGAATATTTATGGCTTAGCACAATGTACGTGTAACTACTTACCTTAAATTCTCAGTTGTGTCTTATTTTAGCACTTTATTGGATTAATGATGTATAAATACTAAAAATTAATTTTACACATAATAATTTAAAATATGAGTTTGGCTAATGTGAGCTTTAGGTAAAAAATAAATAAATAAAAATAAATAAAAAATGACACACACAAAAAAAAAATCCAGTCATTGGACATGTCCACATTTGACTATAAAGACACTGCAATCGGCCATAACGAAATTGTGATTGATGCAATCCTAGTTTGTGTTTGAGGAGGTTAGCCTGTTTCCTTTTAAAATGTATCACACTAAAGACACAGTGGATGGGTTAAAGAAAAAAGGAAAAAAGACAAAAACAAACTTCACGGACTTAAGGGCCAGCAAAAGCATCAGCTGACGGGCCGTGCGGCGGTGGCGCTGGTAGTAAGAAGAATACAGCGTGACTCTATCAGAACAGGCTGCATTATTTAACCAGCTGACAGCTGCTTAATGAATGCCTTTACTATCTAATTTCACTCCCCATCCATCACTCTCCATCTGACAAGCACAACAGTCAGACTACACACCAGGTGCTGAGAGCAACAGTGTTCCGAACCACAATTACACACTCATACACTTGTTCACTCACATCATCGCTCACTCACGGACAGGCTCTCCTATTCACTTTCTTACTTACACTATATGGGCAAAAGTATTGGGACAAACCTGTTTGTCTGGGTTTGTGCTAGGCCACTTACTCCCAGAATATCCAGACATTTTGGACAAAGCCATGCTTCCACCTGTATAGACAAAGAACCTTTTTCTATTCCAACATGACTGTGCCCCAGTGCACAATGCGTGCTCCATAAAGGCTGGATGAGTTCAGTAAGGAAGAACTTGACTGGCCCCCACAGAGCCCTGACCTCAACCCCATCCAACACCTTTGGGATGAACTGAAACGGAGATTGTGAGTCAGACCTTCTCATCCAATATCAGTGTCTGACCTCATACATGCTCTACAGAATGAATGGGCACAAATTCCCACAGAAACTCCAAAATCTTGTGGAAAGTCTTCCAAGAACAGTGGACGGTGTTATTGCTGCAAATGGGACCAACTCCATATTAAAGACTATGTATTTAAATGCAATGTCATTCAAGTCCCGTTTGGACACCCCCGTTTGTTCATTCTTTCAGTCACAGCCTCATTTACACACTTGCACATTCACTCAAACAGGCCTACACTCATTCACTCTCAAACTCACACCCTCAAACACTGGCACATGAACTCTCACTTACTTTCGCAAAGCACACATCCATGCATTTACTCCCAGACTCGATCACTCATTTTTTGTTGCACCATATGTTTGTGCATTCATTAGTGCTAAAACCTTTAAGGTGTTTAAACCATCTTTGGGTCAAAAGAGTCTCAATTAGAGATTCAGCACATCTGAACACACCACACACTCACTCATTCTCAGACTCACTCACTTGTTTACTCACATAACAGACTGTGCACTATGAAGTTCACTTCGTAAGATCACTTCATACAAGTTTAAATGTCAGGAAAATGGTAGAATAACCTTAAAATTTTCTTCCAACAAGCTCATAATGATAAATATTAGACCTCCTCTCTGCAACAGAGATCAAGATATCATTTTTGTGGCGTACTCCATCACTTGATCATTCACTCACTCCCTCAATGACACATTCGCACTCGTGCCCTCTTGTTCACCCCCTCATTCAACCCAGATCTTCGCTGACAGTCAGATGGTGGAGAGCCCAGTGGGAACGAGCATAATTGCACCTAAATATGATCAATTACGTCTGACAGACTGGCAGCGTTCTGTCTCTTCTGGAGAAGAGGTGTCACATTTGATTGCAATCTGCTGGGAAATACATACAATTATGTCCAATCTGAAGACGTGTGTGTGTGTATGAGTGCAGCCGTGGGGAGTGATGAGGATGGGGAATACAGATGCCCGCTTCATTCTTTGTGGAATGAGAGTGGGAAGGTTCATATTGAAGCGATTGAGGCCGTTCCAGCTTTACGGTTCTGCAGTAATGTGAGCTGCGTCAGAGTCAGCTGTAATCATGTGAGTTATGGCTGTCCACTGGCGGTGCACGCAGCCCCAGCTGTGTGCAGGCTGACTGGGTAAACACGGCCGTCCCAGCTGGGAGACACGTCGGCTCCAGTCCCAGCGCACACTCCGCCGCGGGGCTTTTAGTAATGCAAAGGGAATACGGGAACCTTTCGGCAAGAAATTTAGGGCTGGGGTGATGACCGATTTTGAAAAATCAACATGACAACGTGACAAAATTTCGCTACTTTTTCACGCAGGTATTTTACAGCACAATATCGAATATTTCTAGGACAGTTCCTATTTGCAGCAGAGGGGGCGACCTCTGCCTACCGACAGTTATTGAAATGAAGAAATACTGGTTAAAGTAAACTAAGCGATATTTGTCTACACTTGCTCATTCAAAGAGAATGACTCATTTTGGCAGTAAGTACCGCCATGTTCTGTGAGCATACACACGCTTTATATTTGCGCATTCATCAGTGCTAAAACCTTTCAGGTGTTCAGGCCTCTTTTGAGCCAAAAGAGTCTCAGGACTTGGACAACCTCTGAGTAGCAGTGGTAGTTTCTAGTTTTCAGTTGCTATGCACGTGAAGCCTAGCGCTACGCACTCCCTGCTGCATTTGTATTGTTTCAGTATGTGTTTGGTTTTAGCAACAGCAGCTGCTTCACTTCGGTAGCTTAGTCTTCCTCTGCAAAATCTCATCTTTTTTTGAATCAGTTTTACATTAACTCTCACTAAAAATACAAAAATAACTAGCTACCATTTCACCAGACCAAGCAAGCATGAAAAACGTGTGATAATTGACCTTGGCAAACGGTTTAAAAATTAATATTATTTAAAAATATGGTTGCTTAAATGTATATATTTTAACATTTTTGGTGTAAAAAAAACAAACAAAAAACGTTAGCACTACCTTCATGGCTGTGGCTCACTGGCTGGTTAACACTGCTTTAATGACCCAAAATAAATAAAAAAAACATTAACATACTAACGTAAGGAGTACCGTGGTTTCTACCACTATACTGTCACACCCCTGGTCTGCTTTGTATTTTGGCCCTTTTCTTTGTGTTTCTATTAAAGGTTTGAGTTGTGAAAATCTGCGCCTGCGCCTCCGTCTCTCCCTGGAGCCTAGGCTACATGACATATATAAATGGAAATGCTCATTACTGATTTTTACCATCAGAGTAACAATAAGTGTCCACTGAAATGTGCAATATTCTGTGCAGTATTCTGTCATTTTGGTCAATTTGTTTGGCTTTTCAAAGATAATCTTTAGATAAATGCAGTCACAGCATTGAGAAATCACTTCATTAAAGGAGAAATAGCTACTTTTGTGCCCAAATAGCTCCTCTGTCTGACCCAACACTGTGCCAAACAAATAAATAAATAAATAAACCCTCAGCAGTCCTGGACTGGTATGGCACATTCCTCCAGCTTTATGGTTTGCTGGTGTTTGCTGGTGAATGCTGGGCCAACCTGCTCTGATCTTTCGAGAGAACATATAAACTTCTTACTTCTGGACACTTGCACCAGTTCTGTCACGTTGAACACTCCTGATGTGACAAAGCTCTCCTGAAACTCAGGCCCATCTGTGGGAAAAGGGAACAATGTGGTCGTTATGTTATTACATCGCACACACCCAGTGGAATCATTATAACGTCTTTCAACTAGATCACTAAATGGTATTGATTATTTCAAAAATAATACATGGTCCATAGTTTTTGGTACTGTGTAAGGTTCCCTTTGGACCCATTTTTAACCGAAGCAAAACAGAACAAAACGAAACAGCAGACCACGATCTCGCACTAGCAATCAAATGTGTAACAAGTGGAAATCTCAAACACAGAAAGTGACGTTTTAGGGCTTTCTCTTTCTCATCTGATCTCTGATTCAGTAAATGTATACATTTATGCAGCCAATCATTGTCATCAAAATAATTTAACAGCATCAGCATGTATTTGTTTGCTTGATTAGCTTGCATTCAATCTGTGAATACCAACATTGTTTTCGGTGTGTGTGTTTGAGTAGTGAGGCGTGTATGTGTGGCTACAGAAGTGCGTTTGTGGCAGCACTGAAGTCTGTGTATGAGCAATGAGGTGTGTGCATGTGTGAGAGGGAGGTGTATGAGGGTTTGGGTTTACTTGGCCAAGCTGAGCTCTTTGTAGGCTGCGCTGGGTAAACAGGATGTTTGTACAGTGCAGAAAAGTGCTTACTTGCATACAGCACACACACACACACACACCCACACCCACACAAAGTCATGCCTGCCTTTTTGAGTGTGTATGTATATGCATGCACACACACACACACACACAAGAACAGGCATGAACAAGCACGGACTGCACTGAGCTTTACAGATTTTGCAGCATGCTCAGCCAGCTACACTCACTCACATCCACACACCCACATACCCACACACACACACACACACACACACACCCACACACACGCAGTTTGTAGTGTCTGGGCGCCAAATGCCAGCCATTTTACAAAAAGTCAGGACGTGAATGATGTTAAATAATATTTAAGCTTATTATTTCTTAACACAGCATTTCAGGCCTAATGTGACCCTGAACATGACCTCAATCTTAAAATGGAATCCACATTCAGCTGGATGCCATGCATCAAGACAGTGAAAGTGAGTGTGTATGCATTTGTGTGTGTGTGTGTGTGTGTGTGTGTGTGCGCGTGTGTGCGTGTGTGTAGGGTCTTACCCATTGTGGCAGCTTTACTGTCCTCCTGGTCTGAACCAATACCTGTGCGAGGACTACTGCTTTGCTCGGCTGCCTCTGAGAGAGAGAGAGAGATGGAGAGAGAGATGGAGAGACAGAAAGAGAGAGAGAGAGAAAGAGAGAGAGAGAGAGAGAGAGGGGGATAAGTTCCGACTCAGCAAATTTTCTTAATTGAAACGTAGAGGGGGGTGGTGACAGGTAAAGGTCAAACCCACAAACCTATTCACTGTTCACTGCGCAAAAGAACTTTGCGAAAAGAATGCAGAACCACACACTGGGATAGTAAAAAAAAAATGCATTATTTAAAGGAACAGTCCAGGAAAAAAAGCCAAATTTACATAGTACGCCCTTTAACATAAATGTGGTTGATCAGTCAACACAGTTTGAAGTGGACAAAATATACATAAGTATGCACCATAATGCAAGCTTCATGAAGGCCATTGCTTCTGTTTTAAGCTATGTGATGTATTTTGTGCTTTTAGCATGATATACAGTGTCAGAACCAATTGGAACAAGACTGTGTGACTGCAAATAATACAATATCCGGTCTCTTGATTTCAAAACGATGATAACATGTAATGGTTATTATCAAACAAATCATACAGGATGTTCTCATAGACTCACAAACATCACATGCTGTATCTGGTCGATGCATATAGAGATAGCCTCTATATGGGCTACGGGTATGAATGCAGATATTCGTTATGTAGTACATAAATTAATGCAAGATTTAAAGACACTGCGCTGATGCAACTGCTTAAAGCGTGGCTTAGTCAAATGCTTCATAAACCACAGAAATGAGAAACACGCGGTATTAAAGTACACGCCGAACCCATTCAAACCTTTTTTTTCTTTTCAACTTGTTTGGCAAACCCTGACCGCAATCCAATTGAAATCACTTCACTGGCAAAGTGATCAGGCTGCGCTGCCAGCGTGTCTACACATCGGAGCGGCGCGATAAGGACAAAGCATCTTAATCCAACCATAAAACCTTTTTTTATTTGCATGAACCCGTTTTTTTTTTTTGCTGCATGGGGAGATAAAACTGTAGATAAACACACTGAACAGCTCAAGAGTCAGAGGCGGGGCAGGGATCTTTCTTAATGTAGAAACATGGGATGGAAGGTTTACAACGAGGACGCTGGCACAGGTTCAGAGAGAAGTCAGTAAAAAAAAAAAAAAAAGAAAAGAAAAATCAGATAAATAAATAAGAGCGCTGTGTATCTGATAGGCCGGACTCCACGTCCAGATCAAAGGCAAGGGGAGCCTGGCCTGCTGCACATGTTTGAGTTTAGCGCCCAAAGAACGCAATGCACCATTACCACTCACACGCTCTCCTTGGCCTGAAGGTTTGAGGCTGACCACGACCTGCTACACACACATCCACACACATCTACACACATATAACAAGCGCACTTCTCTGCTGATACAATCTGTGACTTCACTGGAATTAGTGGGAATGAGAATTACTTTCTTAACTGTGCTGGACTGGATAATGGCTTTAATTGTCCATGGGCTTCTATTGTGCCTGCTTTTCACATAATAAGCACGTTTCGTTTCTAAATGCACAATAAGGACATGTGCAGCCCACAAAATCCTCACTTTGCCCAGTGTGGTCGATTTTAACTGAGTGCTGCTGCTGAAAAAGTAGGCTAGTCGAATCCTGGCTGTTAAGCTCCCACAGGGCAAGCCTTAAGTAACGGGAAATTGACATTGTTTTTGTCCCTCGCACCAGAGTACCTCTGTGAACATATCTCATATTACGAATCACCATGCTTACTTAGTGCTAGCTCCCAGAATTATGAAGGATACAGCAAGGAGACATGTAAAGTGACCATTCCTGTCATACGTGAACACACCACAGCACACAACGAATAGCACTAATAGCACAAAATTCTTCCTGTGTATTTAACCCATTCAGTAAGTGAAGCAGCAGGCAGCCAGGAACACAGCGCCTGGAGAGCAGTGTGTGGGGACGGTCCCTTGCTCAAGGGAACCTCAGAGGTGCCACTGGCAGTTCCATGACTTTTCTGACCACAGGGTGAACACCCTAACCACTAGGCCACCAGCTGCACCAACATGTAAAGTTGACACATCGGCAAAGATGGGATTCGAGCAGAGCACAACGGATTAGCCGCCTTAAACACTCGGCCACCTCGCCTCATGTGGTGGACTCCAAGAGCCTTTGCATTCATTTATGATTTTTTTCCCATAAGATAAAAGGCACAAAAGTCTAGCAGTTTTGAAGTAAAATGGGATGTTGGTGCTATCATCCCACCACTCATATTTGTGGGGTGGGGGATGCCAGTGCCTTAGGATGCACTCCTGTATGTGATACCAACTGGCTCTCTCTTTTCAATCAGGCTGTTGTTGTTAGGTCTGCCGGAGTCACTTTTTGCACTCTTCACATTAACATGTCGTTCTCTTGTAAACTACAATTATACTGTTTTTTGGCGTTTCAGTGTTGGAAGACCTGGGAGAAGTTCCGAGAGGCATGGCTGCCCACCCGTGCAGCTTTATCGACCATTGTCTGTGTTTCCTGCTCACCTTCGTTCTAGACCGATTTGACCACCATGGATCACCTTGCATGTGCTGCCCACCCCCTACCAAAACTACTACTACTCCCACACTACAAAAAAAAACCTGCTGCTACTCAATACACTCCCAATTGATCCTACCACTGCTAACTGTAGACTCTACTTGTCATAAGTGGTTGCATTCTCCTGCCTCTTATTGTTAGGCATCTCCATAGTCATACTCTTTTGTTCTCTATTGCTATTTGTCGTCAACCAGAGGAGAACAGGTTTTGGTTCCTACCAAGGTTTCTTCCTCCAGCATTAGAGAGTTTTTCCTTGCCTCCGTAGCCCTTGGTTTGCTCACTAGGGGCTTGAACTCAAGACGTACTGTTTAAACATAATTTGTAACTTGTTATGAGTCTGCATAACAGAAATATGAGGTTACATTTATGTTGGATTAACCATTTAAGAATCAACCCTTGATATGCAGGCCACACCAACACTTCTCTGAAGACCAGCATTCATCATTCATCATTAGTTAATTTTCAAAGGAAGTCGGAGCTGATTCTAGATGTGGCATGTGCATGTGGTGGTGTTGCTTCTCTACCTAATCCCCTAAGAAGAAGCACTGCCAGTAAAGCAAGCCATGGTGAACTAAAAACATTATATCAAAATCAACTATTTTTTACATTGTTAGGAAGCAAGACTGCTCTGGTGAGTTTAGCAGCAGCATACCGGGATGACCATGGAAAACAGTGGATGACCAAAGTGTATTTTCAATCACAAACAAATGTGAGGAGATCAAAACATGCAAGGATATGTCAAAGACTAGCGTAAAGAGTTGACTATGCTAGCATAACCTCAGAAGGTTTACCACAAGATACAAGCCAGTGGTAAGCCTCAAGAACAGAAAGGGCAAGTTACACTTTGATGAAAGTACATAAAAAGCCCATAAAGAGCTGGGTCTAAGTCTTATGGGCAGATGAGATGCAGACGAAGAGAGTGATTGGAATAAAGAAAGTGTGGAGAATTAAAGGAACAGCTCATGATCCAAAACAAACCATCTAATCTGTAAAATATGGTGCCATTTATGGCTGGCAGAGGAACAGGATCGCTTGTTTTTAGGATGATGCAATGGCTATTGAACAAAGGAGGATAAATTCTGAAATGAACAGAAGCAGCTAACCATCTTGAATCCATCCAAATGCCTCAAAACTGATGTGAAGCTTGTAGCAGGACAAGGAAAAAGTTCCTAAATGGCTCCTGATTTGGATGTGTGGTTCTATAGAACTGTTAAATCATGTGGTGGCTTTCTCAACTTTATAAAGATTCTTCACACACCTACATTGATATAACGGCACTTTAAAAGCCTATCCATTGAAAGGTTTACGCATCTGTTTTTAAAGAGTGCATGAAGGGCCAAAATGTAGAATGTATATCCAAGACAATCACCCATCATGATCCACACTGAACATGGACATGAATTTTACCTGATGAAAGCGAGGTTGAAGACAAAAAGCCCCTGAAACAAGCAGGAAATGAAAATCTCTGCATTACAGGCCTGGCTGAGCACCAGCAGGGAAGAGAGCAAGCGTCTGGTGATGTCTGTGGTTCACATACTTCAAGGACTCCTGGCGCACTGCAGAAAATGCTACTTTGGCAAATGAAAGCATCTTAAATCTATTCAATACATTTAAGATTTCTCATTATGATTGATAGAATAGGACTTGTTCAACCTATTTCTAGTCATTGTCACTTATTTTGAGTAAGGCTGGGTATTGAAATGATTCTATGGCATTGGCAGATAATCTAATTTGTACTTAAAACCATGCTAAGTTTGTCCCAGCAGTCATAGGTACAAAAGGCAGATCTCATGATTTTATTTAATAGCTGCAATTTCCATCAACCCTTTAAAAAGATACATCAAAACATGCATAAAATTGTGGATGGAAAGGAAATTTCAGTAAAGCTATTTAAATTTGTGATTCTATAAATATTTGCCAAATATGCTCCCCAACATTCAGCACCTTACCTCACCCCAAATGTTTTATCTGAACTGTACATTGTTTGCATTACTCTTTAGGAAAACGTTATTTTTGAACTCTTAAGGCTACCACACTCCATATGCATGTAAATAGAAAAAAATCAGACAACACATTTATTGAGACACGTCAGGGGTCTTATGATAAAGTTCTAACTAAATGTGCTGAATGTGGTACAACACCTTTAGAGGGCAGCACTGAGTAATGTTTGTTTATTTGAGCTTCAGTTAAGTGCTACTAAGCATTGATTGCTAGGAAGCAAGAACTCTAAGAAATTTGATCATAGGGTCGCGGGTACTCTGAGCTTATACCAGTGGGTGCACACACACACACACACACACACACACACACACACCATATACTCACACACTCACACCTATGGTCAATTTATATTTACCAGACGCGCATGTCTTTGTCCTGTGGGAGAAACTGGAGACCCTGGAGGAAACCCACGCCACCACAAGGAGAACATGCAAACTCCACACACACAGGGCCAGGACAGCTTCAATAGTTATTAAATACAATTCAGATGTTACCCATAATTATGGAAACCTAGCTACCGTTAATAACAGTTGGACGCTGAGTAGGGACAACCCAACTTATACTGGTGAGCGTTGTTACTAATTCAGACCAATGACACACACACACTTCCGCACACACACACTAGAAACATGTCCATCATCGCTGAGATTCTGCACAGGCTGAAATGAGCAGCACTGCCAGAAACACTGAGGGACACACTCCAATTCTCTCTCTCTCTCTGTTTCTCTCTGTCAGCTATCTTCAATATCCAAAAACACTTCTGCCAAGAGTTGCAGCAGTTTCTAGGCAAGCAGCCCTCAGACTAAATCCCTGGCATGACTGACTGAAAAGGAGAAATAATAAAAATGAGAGAGTTTGCAGTGGGGGGGTGTTTGGCTCTCAGACACTCGAACCGCTCACACTCAATAAGGCCAGTGATGCTGAAAAAAAAGCAAAAAAAAAAAAAAAAAAAAGTTTTAAGTACACTAAGAACTGCCCCTGAACCAAACAGAAAATCTTGTCTTTTTTCTTCATATTCGACTTTCGGGGGCTGTGACACATGAATAGAAAAACAGAAATGCCAGAGAGGAAAATATGATGTAATGAAATAGACTAGAGCACCACGGTGGCGTCCATTTTCTCTCGCCGAGCCGAGCTGAGCCGAGCGAACCTCGGGCGCCATTTTGTAAAACGATTCCCACATTACTAGCATTTCGTCCACGGAGGGGAAAAGTGTTCTTTAGCCCTACTTCACTGCTTAGTAACATTCTCCCAAAAACAAACTTGAGAAATAAGGCAGCGGTATGATGAATGGGCCTTAGTGGATGCCCTGCTGCACACTTCTGCCCAAACCTTCCTACAAAACCTGTCTTCATCTCAGGACTCCTTTCTTCCTCCTTCAATTAACATTCTTCACTTTTGGAAAAAAAAAAAAAAAAAAAGAAAGTCTCTCAAAACTCTCTCAAATGTAAAAGTGGGGTTGGCTTTCCAAACCGAAGCTCTAAGCACATCCTGTGTGTGTCTACAGGAAAGGTCCTGTGAGGTTAACGTTCATGTTGTTACTTTTCCTCCATTTCAAGTTATTCATTTATTTTTTTTTCTGGTGAGAAATCGTTCATGGACTCGGCCCTTCAGCTTTTTTTTTTTTTTTTTGGCAGACATTTCATGTGCAGAGGAGTTTGCTGTTGGCAGCCATTTTAGATCGCTCTTTCTGGCATCTCTCTTTCTCTCTCTCTCTCTCTCTCTCATCATCTAAGCAAGAACACACAAAGTACAACTAACCCCGTGGTGGAGTGCCAGCATGCCCCTTTGCCAAGACGGAGAGAGAGAACAGTAAGATAGAGAGCAAGCTGGCAACAGCTATGTGGATTCAGAAAGAGTGTGGAGGGGGCAATCTACAGAGAGTTAAAGAGAGAGAGAGAGAGAGAGCGAGAGAGAGAGAGAGAGAGAGAGAGAGAGAGACAAACAGCGAGAGAGAGAGAGAGAGAGAGAGA
>JBBIGA010000016.1:18311503-18334128 GCA_037576975.1 Alestes dentex | reverse complement strand
AGAGAGAGAGAGAGAGAGAGAAAGAGAGAGAGAGAGAGAGAGAGAGAGGGAGAGAGAGAGAGAGAGAGAGAGAGAGAAAGAGAGACACTGCACTTCAAATGCATGTGGAGAAAAAAGGACAGGAAGAAAGAAAGAAAAAAAGAAAAAAAAGAAAAAGGAGAAAGAGGAAAAGAGGGAGACGTGCACTTCAGTCTTAGGTTAGATCTGTCAAACACTCAGCCCAGCTCTGGCCATGACACACCGCAGAAGTCCTACTGTAAAGAGAACAAAAGCAGCGCCACACATCGAAAAAGAGAGAGCACAGGAAAGCACATAAACACTCTAAAGTAAGAGGGAGCAACGAGAAAGAGAGACGGATGATGATCTTGTGTGTGGCAGTGTTACGGAGAAACGAGAAGAAGGCTTTAACAGTGCAAGCTCAGACGGCACTGTCCTTTATTGAATTTAAAAAAAATGAAGTTTCGTTTGTAGCGAAGGCCAGTGATGATGGGATGAAACATGATGCTGTTTGGTTTGGAAAAAAATGATAAAAAAAATTATGTGCTTTGATTTGGGACAAACCGAAAGGGCTGTGTGAAAAAATCTGCTGATAGTGTCTGGATAGTGTCTGACGAAACCCAATAATGAGGTCTGGCTGAGGACGATACTTAAAGATGGGGGCAGATTTGGGACAAATAAATGAGGGTTGGTGTGGGATGAGGAGCACTGATTTGGGACAACACTCGAGGATGGCATTTGAACTGGGACGAAAGCTGATAGTAGGGTTTGAATTGGGACAAAACTCAGCAGTGGGTGTTGATTTAGGAGGAACCCGATAATGGGATTTGAATTGCGACAAAACCCGACAGTGGGGTTTGATTTGGCACGGTGCTGCCTGAGCCTTGGTTTAGGACGAAAACCAAGAAAGGTTTGGTTTGTGACTGAGCTGCCTGTGTGGGGGCGAGGGGCCTCTGGAGGGAAAATAGCAGGGCTGGCAGGGTGGGGGAAGAGGCCCAGCTGACCTTTACTGCTGGATTGCAGCTTCCTGTGGCAGAGGGGCACTGTGGGCCGGCCAGTCTGACAGTAATAACACAGTAGAGTCATTTTCTCAATCAGAGGGGCGGAGCTAATCACTACCAGCTGGGACAGAAACACAGAGACATAGTGCAGGTGCAGAGACACATGCACACACACACACACACACACACACACACAAACACACACTCACGCACCCACGCACATACTCACACACACACACACACACATACACACACACACACACATACACACACACAAACTGTGTACCCCTTGTCAAATAGCATGTTTTATTGATGGTTTTTTTTGTGAAAATAAGTAAACATCTACAGAGGACACATTTCTGCACAGTTTAATGCTCAGTTACTGTTTATTTGCTGGATTTATGTGGGCTGTGCAAATGATCTGGTATATTTTACATCTTCATTTTTTCCAAAATGTTATACAAATAAAAAGCAATTTTAACATTTTCAAACCTTTGGACATATGCACATGCACCCTCCCCTAGGCACATTTTTTTTTTTTGTACACACACAATTTTAGGTTAGGAGGACTAAAATTCATATATCAGGAGACTTCAAATATTCTTGTGTTGTTATAACAAACAATATTACGTGTTTGTACAGTAAAAGTTTTAAGTTCGTTTCAAAGAATGAAAGAAAAATAAAAAAAGTATTTGATTCGGCACATGGTTTATTTTCAATTTTATGGCGTGCTTCCTTTTACTGTGCAGATGAATGTACACGTGTGCTGCAGACCTCGAGTGGTCAGTTCTTCTGTAACAGTGTTAATGTGTGAATTGAGTATCAAGATATTCTTGCACAAACAGCTTACTGCACGATCCTAATACTGTCAATCCCACATATACCCACACCTGCTAGCTTCCACAAAAGTGTCCAGATCTTCCGCAAAAGTGTCCAGCAAATTCTGCTCCTTTAATGTCTTCTCATTACTTACACAAGTGTTTAACCGCAGACGTCTTGGATAATCTCCAGAGAAAAGCCTTGCCAGTAGAATGGGACACTCTTGAGTAGGCGTACGAGTCTGTGCTGCCTAGTGGAGTATAAACCCTCCAGTATCGGGAGCCGCATCAGTGGAAGTGCATTCTCTGGGGGGGTGGAGCTCCATCCAGTACCTTTAGGATGAGTTGGAGTTGTGTTTGTAACTCAAAACTCATCTGACCATTCAGTATCAAGACCTAACCTCACTGATGCTCCAAGATTTACTAGAAACCCTTCCAAGAAGAGTTTAGGCCGTTATTACGGCTAACTCCCTTGGATGCTCTTGATTTCTTTGTGTTTTCTGTATGTAAGATTTAGACTGTTTATCATCTTGTATTGTTCATTTATATACTTTATACACATTTATTTATATATATATTTATAAATAGTATAAACATATTACAGGTATAAATAATACTTATATATATATATATCTTTATATTTATAAATATAAATCCATATTCCATATTAATATTGTAGATTGTATGTTATTGTATATTATATTGTTTATTGTTCATTGTGTCTTTACATATTATTGTTGTTTTATACTGTTGTGCTAGAGAGACACCATCGACCAGGAATCAAATTCCCGGTATGTGCTCGCTCGCATGCTTGGCCATTAAACGCGATTCTAATTCTGATTTCAAAGGAAAAGCTAGATTAACAGGCATCTGCAAACTTCTGGACTTGTATAATGTATAATGATTTATTGCGCTAAATGACCAGTTACCTCTTTGGATGCAGCTGGTTATTTGATTCACACTATGTAAATAGCCAGCTGATTTTTCATTAACCAATTTAAGATGCCAGTTTGGCCCCTATGCCCTACTGAGTCTCACACCAGGATCCCTTCTACTGGAACTGCATAACCCTGTTGGCCAGTAATCGTAACTGTAAAATCAGATATTTCTGTGTGCTACCATTAATATATTAAAAACACAATAATTGTAAAATCTGAGTTTTCATTGTATCACTGTAATATCAAGGTTTCCTTATTTGCTGGTCATTCAGATTGCAGTTTGGATCGGTTAGCTCTTATTATTGCTTTGCCAAAATTTGTTTTATATATGACCTGTGTTTCATTCGTGCATTTTATTTATTCTTTTTTAAAAGACATTTGAAACTAACCACATAAAAACTTAAGACGAGTTTTCAGCTTTGTTAGATCCTATTCTTCACATATTAAATAAATGCAATAACTCGGGGGACATCAGGTGATTAAGTCGCCAGGTTTTTGCATGGGACCTAAATGGTTTAAGCAGACAGAAAGCCATGTTATTACATTATTATAATGTATGTTGTGGCTTTGATTAATAGAACATTATAGAAATGTGTGGGGTGAGAATGTGTGTCTCAGGGGTTCTTTAAGCCTCTACAGTGTACGTTTAAGGGTGGAAAAAACGAGAAAAAAACAAACGGGACAGTGCATCCCGTATATTTATGTAATAAAACTATAAAACAGATCAGGCAAAAATGAAGAGAAACTGCGTGACTGTTGATTGTGTGTTGTACGTGATATAACGTTAAAACTCCAAACAGTTCTGTATTAAAAACTGCAGTAGATACCCTCCAACCGAGCTTTAGTGGGGACCTGGGTTCTGCTTTAACTGCACAGGGGCCTCTGGCTCCACCCTTAACACTTGTTGGACCCTGAGCCCTGAAAAAGGGACCCATTTTCCAACTTAAAAAATAAAAGGGACCCCAGTTCCAGCTTTAACAGTCCAAGGACCCTGGACCCCAGCTTTCAGTGCAGACGGGCCCCATGATGTAAGTTTAAACTCCTAGGGGCCCCTGGCTCCAGCTTCAACAGCAGAATTGTCCCCAGGTTCCAGGTTAAACAGCAGAAGAGCTTTAAGGGCAGAATAGGGGCCCTGGGCTCCAACTTTCCTCGCTCGCACTGTTGCACAGAATTATAAAAGTTCTATTTTTCTTGCTTCTCCACAAGCCGCAATATAAAAACCAGATGCGAATGCCGTGTTCTTTTCAAGTTATTTTTGGACACATTTCATAGACATATTAAAATATATATTTATATAAAAAAAAGGGGCCGAGCCACCCACCATAGCCTTTGGACGGGCTATAAAGCTCTCTCCCTGCAATTTGAGCACAACATGTCATTTGCAAGGATCCATGCAGTGGAGTGTGCAGCAGTGCTGGCAGGGGAAATAATAATGTTATATGATTATGCGCACATATACCATACACACACACCACAAATTCATACACGTGCATAAAACATAAACACGTGCTCACATACACACAGGCATGCACATGCCTGCATTCAACAGAAGATTCTTCAACAGTATTGCTCTCATGTGACTGAGCTATTGTCTGTCTGTCTGTCCATCCATTCACACATCCCTCCATCTGTTTATCTGTTCATTCGTCCATCTATTTGTTCGTTCATTTATGCATCCATTTATCTGTTCATACAAAAGTATTGGGGCGCCTGACCGTTACACCAACCAGGACTTCGATGACATTCCATTCCAATACAGAGACTTTAATATGGAGTTGATTTCCCCTTTGCAGCTATAACAGCTTCCACTCATCTTGGAAGGCTTTCCACAAGATTTTGGAGTTTCTGTGGGAATTTGTGCCCATTCACTCTGTAGAGCATTTATGAGGTCAGACACTGATGTTGGACGAGAAGGCCTGGCTCACAATCTCCTTTCCAGTTCATTCCAAAGGTGCTGGATGGGGTCGAGGTCAGGGCTCTGTGCGGGCCAGTTCTTCCCCATTGAACTCATTCAACCGTGTCTTTATGGAGCTTGCTCTGTGCACTGGGGTACTGTCATGCTGGAATAGAAAATGGCCTTCACCAAACTGTGTCCACGAAATTGGAAGCATAGCGTGGTCCAAATGTCTCGGTATGCTGAAGCATTAAGATTGTCCTTCACTGGAAGTAAGGGGCCTAGCCCCAACCGTGAAAAACAGGTGTGTCCCGATACATTTGTCCATATAGTGTATGTCTGTGCATTTGTCTGTCCGTTCATCATCCACCTATCTACGTGTCTTTATCTGTGCATTTATCTGTCTATCCATCCTTCCGTCTATCTATCTATCTATCTATCTATCTATCTATCTAAGTATCTAGAAGCCATGGACGCTGCTTATTAGTAGTTTATTACTATGCCGGCCACTACTACCAGGATTACAAAGTGAGGAAAATCCAGAGTTTCTGGTTGACCATGTGAAACATTCCTAACATCCCAGAATGTCCAGTGGCCCTGAGAAGGGCACTCTGACAGCAGGTCACAAGAATGAGACGAGGCCTGCGGCGTGCAGGGATTTGTGTCTGTGGAATATAGCAGGGCAAGTTGGGTGGGCTCTGGGAGGCTGTTTGCTTTGGAAAAAGCTCCAAGGCTGAGAGTGTAACTCTTGGGTTTGAGCTGAAGCTTGTGGGCCAACCCCAGCTCAGTCTTCCCCTGCTACACACACATACACACACACACACACACACACACACACAGACACACACACACACACCCACACACGCTGCTCCTTTTCCATAACAAACAGCAATTCTCTTTTTCTCTCAGCTATCCGAGAGGCATCACCCCCCATGTATCCGACCCAAACCCACCGGTCCAAAACTCATTCCATCCAAGGTTTAGTGTGACTGCATTCAAAGGCTCCTCGCCATCGGCGGTTCTGGTTCTGAAGCTGCAGGAGTGACTGTGGATAACAAACAGACTCTCCACTGATGTAAACACATCATAAAGGAACGGGGACTGCAGCTCTGAGAAACATTTTGTGATGAAGGGGCCAACAGTAACAGTCCAACACAGCTTAGATTAAATAAATTATTCAATTTAAAGTTTTTCTTAGGCAAGCAACAGCAGTTTGGTTAGAACAAATACTAATCCCTAAAAGCTACAGCGGTTGCACGTGGTAAGTGGTGGTTTCAAAGAAAAGGCAGCTGTACATGAATCATTTCTCGCAAGTGGAAAAATACTGTGGAAGATGCAGATTCTGATCTTTTAAACCATAACCCATTTGTGTTTGAAAGTAGAAGAAGAGTGCTGGCTCAAACCTGACAAAACCTGTAAAATAAATTGAAATGTACTTAATAACATAACTATACGTTTTAAATAGAATGCCAAAATGACGGAATATACTTTAGAAGTTAAGAAAAAAAAAAAGTTGGTCTAGAGGTTCATACATGGCAGAGAGATGTTCTCTGGCCATAAGGGGGCGCTGTTGTAGGCAGGTGTAGTGCACTGCTGCCTGATAAAGTTGGGGTTATGCTTCAGCAGCGTGGAAATTTCCAGCTGGAACGTTTTAGAAACCACTGGTACTTATCATGATCACAGAACAACCAGCAAAACCTCATGAAGAAATTGATACAAGCATTTTAGCACTAACTGTCAGAAAGAAGAAAAAAAAATATCACGGAACAAAACAAAAAGCAACACATCAGGCTGGAAACGGCAGGGCCAGAGGCCTTCAGGTAAGTTATAACTATAGCAAAGTGATTCAAATGAATCCATAATATTCAAATTCAAATGAGTCCTTTTTGCATAAATCACTTTCCTGATTTGAATTAAAGTGCAACTTCTTAGTTGAATGAATCCCCATAAACACTGTTAAAGTTTGCCACAGCAGTGATATGACTTTACTTCATGTCACACTTCATGTCTTGGCTTGGCTCATCATTAGTGCCAGTTTATTCTAATAAGGTAATAGTGGCCATTATGTAGCAGGTAGCTATATATGTTTTATATAAATATTTTTCCTTATACTTCTTTTCTCCTGTCTTATGACTACTTTATACTATTTTATGGAACAGTCTGAGCTGCAGTATACCCGTGCAAGATGCAAGATGCAAACATCATCATTATTTGTATTATTATAATTATTATTGTTACTGAATAATTTATCAAATTCATCCGTTCGCTTGTACTGCAACAGTTCTCACATTTCATGGTCCTTTGATCGCTAGGGCACTAAACTGGCCACCACTGAGCAATGACACAAATTATATTGACTCATTACAAAACAATTTGTTGATGACTTTTGATCTGTGACGAAATTATCTTGGTTGAAACTGTTCACCTGCCTTGACTCAGTAACTTTAGCCGTTTCTGTAACCTGGCCTTGCTGGACCAACGCTCATTTTAGAGTTTCGCTGCACCAACACACCTGATTCTGCTCATGAAGTCCACATGCAATGTGTGGCTGATGAGTCAAAACAGGTGTGTTACAGCAGGGAACACACTCCGCCAAGCACCAAATCCCTCCAGGACCAGGCTCCAGTAGCCAGGCCAGCTGCAATTGACTTCACTGCCATTTGATTGTCTGTGTGTGTGTTTATGCTGATGTACAGTAGATCTCATGGAACCTTGTTTTTCCAAAAGCATAACTTTACAGGAGAAAGTAAAAACATTCCACGCTTTAAATATTACAACGTTTCTCCCAATTTCAGAACATTTCTGCTTGTCTACTCATCATGAAATATATGGCCGACAAAAGGTTTAGCTCCAGAATATACTTTTGCAGGTATGCACACACTGTCAAAAAAGCTACATTGAAAACGAAGCTTAAAACGCTCTTCTGATTTCTTCCTAGCGTTTGATTTTCACTTTTAACCATAAAAAAGGTTAGTACGTGCTAGTATTTCATGTATATTAACTTCAGCACTCAGCTTCATGTTCATTAAAGTGTCTGTCAGGTGCTTCCAGATATTCCCCAGAGACTGAACCAAGTCCCATTTCGCAGGTCTCTTCCACACTGCTGCAAAGACCCCTGAAGACCTGGTTTACCCGAGTTTTGACACACGGCTCTTTTACTGCCTGTATAAATACTGCCGTTAGCCACTATGACTTTGCAAAGTACTGTCAGCAAACTCTCCTTTACACCAAACCATTTTTTCTTCATCCTGATTCTTGAATAACCCCTTTGTACTTTCTTTGCCAGTTGGACCGCCTTTATGAATTATCGACCTTCTCGCTGTGTGTATGGCCTTTGGAATAAACGTATATTTTCATGTAGTTCTGTCAGTCTTACAGCTTTTCCAGTGAAAACCATCGAGAAACTGTTTTCTATGTAGTTAAAGGAACAGGTTGGCAAGAAAATCAAACCCAATTTCTCAACAGCCCGGAATATAGCTGAGCAGCCACCAAATGTCTAGAATTTGCTTCTTTAGTTTAACACTGGAGCTGTAAGCTAACCTTGCTAACAAACGCTAAAATTCAATAGCCACCCAAATTGTTTCCATCACTTAACCTCTCTCAACCCACTCAACCACATCCAGCTCATCATTTAGGATTTCAATTAGGAAATGTGATGTTCAAACATGTCTTGGCTGGTCAACAACATCTGGGGTGAAAACTGGTTTTTGTGTAACTAGTAACTGCAGGCACATTTAGAGAAGCTGGTGCTCCCAAACTGTTCACACACACTGTACATACCAACTAATTAATAAACAGAGTAGCATTGTCATGCAGCATTGCTGTGCTAGCTTGTGGTGTTGAAGCAGCGTGTGTAAAGATGAGGAGGAGGAGCAGAGCTGTAAAAACACTGCTGGGACGTCCCGGCTGCTAACCGCCTGCACCTCAGCGCTTTCCCCCAGTACACTTACCAACGGGACGGCCAAGAAGAGACCGCAGCCACCGACGCATAACAACGTGCCAAACATATGGAGCAGCGTTGTCTTAATCACGCACACACACATAGTAAAGCTGACTCAATATGCAAATGAAGCAGGTAAACTGGCCTGTGGCGCACCACGATTCTTGTTATTCTCTAACAATTACTTAAACATGTTTTGTGAATAATTAAGTAAATGCTAAATACATTTTTTTTTGGTCAAGTTACCTGCCTTAAAGGAATAGTTTGGCAAAAATCAAATGCACACAATTTTCCAGTTACCTCAGATATGGTTGATCAGTCAAGTTTGAAGTCCAAATTTGACTTGGGACTGGAGCTATGAAGCCAACATTGCCAACAAACTCGTACTCAATAGTCACCCAAATCTTTCCTGTAAACACATCCCCAAAATGTCTTGTGTTCAGGACAGAGTATGCCTTTGTATGCAATGTTAGCCTCCTCGATCCGGTTCTAAACTAAAGAAGCAAAATTTGGCCTTCAGATGTCTCTGATGACCGACTACATCTGGGCTAAGTGATGTTTTCCAGCATCCTACTGATTATCAGAACCCTATGAAGTTGCACAGGACGTGGAATCAGTCAAGCTCAGTCAAGCTATATTATATTGCATCATATGCAAAATAGCTAAAAAGATCAAGGTGCAGAGTCAATTTTAGATGTGGCTGGTTGAGACTAACAGTGTTAAGTGTCCTATTACTTCTGGTTCCTTGAACTGGAGGGAGGGGCTATGCTCTATGGTTCACCAAATATAAATGTAAATGACATCCCAATTAAAACTAACACACTGAAGTCCAAATCCTGTGTGAACCTGTTCAGAGCAAAAAAGCCACCGGTCCAGATACTGCCAGACAGGCTGAGAGGTGGCCAAGCACCTCTTTGGCAGTATATTTACTTTAAGGCTTAAAAACGTCTCCGTTTGAATGTTTATCAGTTGGTGTGACAGAAAGAACGGTAATTGTAGTTTTGGAAGTTTGTGCAACATGTAGCCTCAGGGCTACGGCAGAACCACAAGTTCTAGGCTGCTTAGTGGTTTCTCAAAAAAACCACAGACTTTTGAAGAATCTGTCTGCTGGAAGGGTCACGTAGCTGAAACATGACAGTTATCTCTCTCTTCCCCTCTCTCTCTCTCTCTTCCTCTCTTCCCCCCTCTCTCTCTCTCTCTCTATCTCTCTCTCTCTCTCTCTCTCTCTGCAGTGTGTTGTGGGCTCTGGCATGCGGCTCACGTATGTGCAGGATGCAGGGCGGGGCGATTATCAGACTAGACGCGAGGGTGCTCCAGGACCCTGCTCTCTCTCTGATTACTCCGGAGTGGCGGTTCTGCCCCAGTCCACATCTAATTTTGTGGAATTCATATGATTTAGCAGAATTAGGCGGCTCTTTATCTGCCATCTACAGTCTCGCTGCCGCTCTGTGCCAGTTAGCCTACAGTCAAACGCTGACGTGCCGTTGGGAACAGTAACAGAAATCAAAACACGGCCTCCACGGAAAAGTCTGTTCTACATTTGTGAAGCATCATGAGGCTCTTTATGAAGTCCAGCCCTTGTGGTCAGCGCTGACGGACGAAGCCATGACGTGGCAGTGTTTTCCCTCATGTGCCCACAGCCCCACAATCCTGTGTTATGCCTTCAGGAGCCAAAGTTTCTACTTTCTAGAATGACAATTCTGCACTCTGTAACAACGCACAATGCAGAACAGAAATACTGCACAAACACTGGACTACAGGCTATAAAATATGACACATACGGTCTACTTTAATGTATATATTAATCTACATACTGTACTATATGCATTGTAGGTTCATATATGAAACCGCAATAAAATTCAATCTCATAACTACAGAATGCATGCATTAGCTCTATAATAGTTACTGAATAATTCATAGCAGACACTGATTAATTCAGGGTAGATACTGAATAATTCATAGCACAGAATGAACCATTCAGAATAGATACTGAATAATTAATGATAGTCAATGTATAGTTCTTAGCAATCACTGAATAATTCTAAGATACTGATTAATGATGACTATACATCAATTGTTCATGATAGATACAAACTCATTGAAAGTAAATTGAATGATCAAATCTATTACAAGTATCACATAATTCCAATATTACAATAATTAGAGCTGATCACAATCGTATGTTTACGTCATAACAAACTGGATGCCTTTGCGTCTTTTGGGTTGAGGCACGTTAAGGTAAATTTAGAAAACGGACACTCATTGTGAAAATTCATGCGTCTCATAAAAAAGAGTTCTAATTTCTGACTGGTGCTGGAAGACCTTTAGAGGGCAGTAATGTTTGTTTATTTGAGCTGGAGTTGGTCCTGTTCTCGGTTACTAGAAAAGGCAAAAATATCAATAATCTCAGTTAGTATTAAATAAATAAATAAATAAATACATAACACTGAATCATGCAGTTTAATGGGTTAACATTGAATCATTTGACAAAAGGCGTCATCCCAAGCATATCCCAAATAAGTAGTAGTGTGATAAGAGAGAGAGAGAGAGAGAGAGAGAGAGAGCGAGAGAGAGAGCGAGAGAGAGAGAGAGCAGGTGGGGAGAAGTCCATGTGCAGTGTGAAAATGACTCCTGCAGTCGGGGTTAAAGGATAGAGGGATAGGGAGAGGGAGAACGAGAGGAAAGTGTGACGTTTACTTGTGTCCTCAGATGCCCTTTCTCCAATAACACCCCACCCCTCCCCTCAGCCACGCTCCGCTGCCAAATCTGCTCTCACTTTCCCAGATACTCTCTTGCACTCTCTCTCTCTCTCTCTCTCTCTCTCTCATTCCTGCTCTCTTCTTTCTTTCTCTCTTGCTCTCTATCACTCTCATTCTTATTGATTCCACTTCAATCCCTCACTCCCTTTTTATGATATACTCTGAGCTACAATGCAGCAATGTGGCAAACATTAACATTAACCTCAAGCCATCTGGACCGCTCATTATAAAAGAGCAATATCTGCCGCTCCCTCCCTCCTTCCTTCACTCATTCCCTCTTTCCCTCGCAGTCATTTTTTTTTTTTTATTCCTCGCAGTCACATTAACCTTCTATGCCTTCTATGGCAGTTTCCTGACTTTGTTCCAAGGAAACACCACAACTGATGAAAACAATCTCAGCATTAAGCGTAGGCCTAGCTGGGACTTTGCTGCCAATATTCTTTTATTATTCTCTTTAGCATGAGTGCAGATAAGATAAATAGAAAGAACCTCAAATGCAGAAAATAGTAAAGTACGTTGGCAAAGCGATGCATTTGATTAACTCAGTGGCAGCGTGTATACTATTCCTGCATGAATAATATACTGTCCACTAAATTAGCAGAGCTTTGCGACTTTTTATCAATAACTCTGTCAAAGCAATATAATTTATTCGAGTACACATCTGAATCAAGTCAATTTAGTGCATCTGGGTTTTTTTTTTTTATGTAGTTAGTAATCCACATGTACACAAGAAGCGTCATAAAGAACATTTCTGAGAAAAATCTAATTTACAGTTTTCTCCTTTAACCCAGTGTAGTAGATCTGCCAAAACATGCTTTGGTTTTGCACTGGAGTCAAAAAAGCGAATCTTACGAACAAGTAATGGAAGCGTATACAAAACCAGTGCTGGTCAAACAGCAGGCCTGAACAATCACACGCCTTAAAACATGTCAAGTTGTTAAGTAGCAGACTTGCTTATGTGGTTTCTGACACTGTATGTGATCATTTTTACATCACCTTTGGAATTTCTGTCTCCTCCAAAGGATTTTAGTTACATATAATGTTCTGTTATAACATAGATTTTTGAGAACTCTAGGCCTATCCTTCACATTTTCACAAACCTTTCGACTCTTGATCCGCTATAAAAAAAAAAATGCACTTTTGTCCCCAAAGACAAAAAGCTTGAGCACCCTTGCCTTCGACGGTTATGCCACTGGGGAACTCACTGTGAGCAGTAGTGACCAAACTGATTAATCGGAAGACAAAACACCATCATTGTTACAAAACCAAGAACATGTCAGCATGAGAGAGCTATAACACACAAGAAGGTCTATGAACAGAACTGATGAAAAACTAGGAAAAACAGAGGTCGTGAACAAAACCCGAAACCATCAGCAATTCTGAATAACCCTTCCACATCTTCCGAGAGACTACATTTATTTCATTTAAGACTGCATTCGTCCAGTCTGAGTTTAAGAAATTGAGAACGGACACTTAAATGAGACCATAAGGCGCAGTGACCAAAACTACTACAGTATAAAATATAAACATAAAACACTTGACACTATCGGTTGCAAAGGTCGAACAGCATTAGTTTGTTGTTTTGTCAATATTTTTATCTATTTTGTCCATAACAACACATTACAGTCATAAGTAAATTGTAGGAATGTATTGGGGGTTTTTTTTGCCAAGGTGTCACTTTGAAAAGCGCAATGCAAACAACGCATCATGGCCTTAATTGTGGTGTTGATTTAAATGAATGAAAGCACTTCTGTGGAAGATTTGGGCTGATTTCCCCGCGTCCCCTGCAGCTCAGGAAGCTGCTGGAGCCGGACAGTGTGCAGACCTGCAAGCTGCTGCAGGGAGCCGACGCAGCGGGCAGAGCACTATAATTAGACTGGAAAACCCTGATCAATATAAGAGAGGCAGCAGACAGACAGATCAGAGCCAAGAAACCAAATCCCCCTCACAGCAGTGTCTGGGCCACTTCACCTGCACACACACACACACACACACACACACACACACACACAAAACACTGCAAAAATGATTTGAAGTATTAACTCCAAACCCCTGCTCCCTTCACTTTTTGATTGTCTTAAACGTCAAACAGAAAGTTAATGGAGCAGAAGAGGATGGTTACTGCTCTGTTAACTTACAGTTCAAGCTCCCAAAAACTCCCTATGCTTGGGAAACGTCTGCAGCTTCAAATTCCACCAAACGCCAAATTTTGATTCAATTTGATTACTTTAATATGATTCAGTTTTAGATGCAAGAAAATGTGAAGTGTGATTGTAAGGTTGCTGTGGTAACTGGGATGGCTGCTAGGTGGTTGCTATGGAATTGTAAGGTAAATAGTAATGGTAGCTGAGGTCCACGCAAAACCACAAAAGCAAAAATCAGAAAATAAAAAAATTCTCCTTTTTTTTTTTACATAATAAAGCTTTTGGTAAACTTCAGCTTAAAGATAGATTAAAAACAATAAACCATCCACCCTTTATCTTAACTGCTTAACCTTAACCAGGGTCACGGGGGGGTGCCGGATCATTTTCCAGCGCTCACAGGGCGAAAGGCAGAGGAACACCCTGGACAGGTCGCCAATCCGTCGCGGGGCAGACACACACTCACATCCACACCTAGGGGAAATTTAGCATCTCCAAGTCAACTGACAGGCACGCCTGGGCTGTGAGAGGAAACCGGAGTACCTGGCAGAAACTCACGCGGAGAACATTCAAACTCCACACAGAACGGACCCTTGGCCGTCCCAACCGGGAATCAAACACAAGACCTTCTTGCTGTGAGGCCACAGTACCATGCCGGCCTCCAGCAAAAAAACAGGCTTTTTATTTTTAAAAAACGTGAAATAGCCAGAAAATTCTGTTTTGTCCAAAAACGTGAACACACACTGTACTGCATGTTATTATAATCCATTCACGTATTCTAAAATCAACCTATTCAGAAGGGGCATCATGAACCCTACTAAATAAATTTTTTTTTACAGCATAGCGTTTATCCAAGTCTAACTTACCTTTCTTGCTTGCACATATACACACACATACACTCACACACAAGGGGAGATTATGTGTCTTGAACTGTAGCTGTGTGAACAAAGCACCTGGCAGAGATGGAAAGTTCATGATGTGCCAAACACTCACACAGTGCACTGCTATAAATGTCAAAACAGCTTGAGTCCAGGCAATACATTAGATAGTAAATTAGATAAATGATCGAGCTAATTTCTACAGCAAATATTTTAACTTATCAAATGAAACCCCAGCGTACTGCCAGATAATTTACTGCTTGAATGTCAGGCTTTTTTTTTTTTTTTTTTGGAAAGTTTTCTTCTTCTTTTTGGTAATGCATGATATACTCCAAGCTCTCTGATGTGGCTCACTGCTGTGAGCGGATATGGAGCCAGATCAAATCAAACACAACAGAACGAGAGTTTCTCTGCCAGGCCGTCAGCAGGGCCAGGAGCTTGCTCTTTAAGAAATCATTTGGCAAAAAAAAAAAACAAAAAAAAAATCCCTCAATGTATTCAATCAGCAGGCAAACAGCAGCAAAAATACAGACTAAATGGATAAAATGCAGGCTTCAAGGTGGCAGCGATCCATAAGTTACATGTGACGCATTACAAGGGCTGCATGCCATGCTGGCGATGTGTGCCAGCCAGACTGGTTTCTGATTGGCCCTGGCCTAAGTTCGATGTTTTTTATTACCATAACAAATGCTGTTATCAGTCCCGTTTGAACACCACATTTTAATGTAAACCAGTGTATGTGCCTGTCATCTGTACAGCATTTCAGAACTAAGCAATGTACTGCCTTTAAATTTGAAGGTATAACTTGACTAACCAGGAAAGTCACACATGCATCATTGTGCTTAGACTACTGCTAACGTCTTTACAGGGTGGGGCACGGATAAGCAGCCCTATCTCGTCACACCATCACTAGAGGCGGGCTGCCAATAATAATATTATAATAATCAGAGTATTAGTAATCAATTAGTCATCAGCTACACAGATGTTCAGGCCAACATAAAGTAATGCAGCATTTCAGTCTAATATAAACAGTTTAATATGTAAACCTTCACTTTATATAAAACAATCACGTTCAATGAAACACTCTTCCCTTTATTTGTCGATTTTGTTCGTTGTTTGTGACGTAAACCTGGAAAAGTTCTTTGACATTGAATTTCTTGTCTATACTTAGACCGAACAGTGAATGAAGATCACATGTCCCTCACAGAAACTGTGTTTTTAGTCAATATTTCTTACTGTCTTATTAATAAAGCCTTACAACTGTAGACCTCTGTTATCCTATTTTCATTAAAAAAATTTTTAGGTCTGTTTCCCTTTCCGTCGAAAACTGAAAGTGAGTTTGACTACTTTCAGTCCGTTTGTTCCATTTGCAGCGAAAGGAGGGAAACATCCTACGGGACATGCGGAAACGTTTAGGCAAAACAGTATGATAGGATTTAAATCTGGCCCGCAGAGGTCACTCCTGACAGATACACGTCAAAGTGTTCCCTCTTTAACGCTGTCAGCTTCATGCAAACACAACGCTCATGGTTTCGCCAACAGAGAGAAGATAACGAGCTACACATATGGGTGCTGCTTTTAATCAGTCTGGAGCGCGTACTGTCAGCGAACGCACTCCCAATCGCTCACACACAGCCCCTCCAACCCCATCATTACGGCCTGGCATCCGCTCATGCTACACTTCGATTTCTCTCAGTGCTCTCATCACACACTGCTAGCAGCGTGCAGAGAACAGAGGGATTTTGTTAGGCACCGCCTGGTCCGAGTCCTTTAATACTAAGTATTGGCCAATTCTCCAGTCTAGAGGTGGCCGATACGGCAAAAAGATAACATCAACACAGCATTTTTACTTTAATAAACCAATCCAGTTTCAGTAATACATGCAAGGCTGCCAATGCTGCAGTAAAAATCCCCTCATTCTTAGTGTGCTGATGGTGTGACATATTATGAACGCTGACTACTTTTTTTTAAGAGTATGTTTGACAGAAATGTATATACTTTTCTACGTGCATACAATATGTGATATTTAAACTGATACAGTAATCATACATAAGTATGTGCAAAGCACTCCTTTCTTAGCTGTAAATGTGTGTAATAGCTGTGTTGCTTCATAAGCTCAGAAACGTATATTGTAGATTGGACTATCTCAATTTCTTTTCAAAAATGGATCAGATGTTCTCTCCGAATGAGTAATGGTCAGTTAGGTTTATCCCAAGCTATCAAGCTGGAGGTTGAAAGTTAGCATTTGCTTCTTCAATTTCACACGAAGCACCATCACATCTTCTCAAACTGCTGCTACCAGCATCCCTAGACACCTCAGAACACATGCCGGAGAACGACAGGCGCGCGATTCGGAGACGATGCTGAATCATACCAAGGTAACCCAACTGTATGGAGTCCTGCTGAAATCAGAGATTTTAGGATGCACTGAATCATTTCCTAAAGCGTTAGAATTGCTGTGTCAGACATTTACACTCACACAGTATGAAAAAAAAAAAAAAATCTTGTGCGCACTGCTGTCTGCAGTTTTGGGTAATTTATGGAGCAGAAATGTTGGGAATGGGCTTCGGGGGGCTAAGGAGGGGTACGGGGAGTCATGGGTGAGCGCAGCTGTGTAACTCAAACCCGTCAAACAGCTGGTGCCAGCACTTTCACTCACAGCCTAAATGCCCCCCTGCCTCGCCTCCCAGCCCCACACGCAGCACTCAACATGCCTTTGATTCCAAATAAACACACTTATAAAATACCCCATTTTTAGGTGGGGGGAGGTTTTGAGAAGGTATAGATGTTGGTTTTCCTGCTCTCAGTTATTTTAATAAGGCATGGAAATGAAAGAAGAAGAGGAGTGAGTTAGAAAGAATCGGAGGGGCCGGGGGGGTGGGGGGTGGGGGGATGAGAAACAGAAAAAAGACAAAGTGGGGAAAAAAGTGAGAGAGAGACTGAGAAAGAGAAAAAGAGATAGAGAAAGAAAGGCAGAGAGAGAAACTCAAGGATGGTAACAGAGACAGAAAAAGACCAAGACAGACAGTGTGATGGAAAAAAGGATGAAGAAAGACAAAGAGAAAGTGTGAAAATAAAGGTCAACAGAGAGAAAGAGAAGAGAGAGAGAGAGAAAGAAAGAGGGGTGTGCGCATGAAAAAGTTTGTAACTGAGCTCGGGTCAGTGCGGGGTCAGTGTGCTGGTCTGTACAGCAGCGTCTGGACAGTACAATAAAAACACCAGCAAAATAGAAAAAGAAAAGGCCTTCCCCTCTAATCACTCACTGAGCAGACTTTTCCAGCGCTAATGTTAGCCTCACAGCAATTAAGGGAATAAAATTTCAAGTCCTGCGTAAAATCCTGGAGGGGAAAAAAAGAGTATTATGCCTTTTGAAATTACAGCACAGTTTCCTGACTTCTTAAATATCACAGCGCGCTCCAACATCAACACAAAAGAGGGGCTTTTTTTTTTTTGCTTATCCCACCCAGGAGCTGTTTAACACACAACGTGAAGCACACTTTGATCTGTTTTCACTTCACTAAAATGCAGCCTGTCAAGCAGCACATCATTGTTTTAATTCATCTGCCTCACACACACACACACACACACACACACACACACACACTGTCACATTTCCTTCTGAAAGACTCCAGATTGAACCGATATGCTCACATAATACACACTCTACCTTTCATTACACAGCTGTATTCATCTGAGCTCTTTCTTTCTTTCTCTGGTTCTCTCCTTTTCTTTCACTCTCTTTCTCTCTCCATCTGTCTTTTTGGCACGGTGAGCTCTACTTGTGCAGTCTGGCGCAATCAGGCCGTACGCGGACCCTGACGGCTCTACATGAACTCTCGGGGCCTGCACACCAGGCTTCTGAAAAATTTGAGAGGGCTGCACAGAAAATGGGGCGAGACACTGGAAATGCAGCTGATTCCATATTTTTGCACAATTTGCTAATGTTCGACCAACAAGCAAAGCCTGAGTGACATTTTCTGTTGTTCAAAACCAGGAGTAAAGTAGCACTACTGTCTCAAAGGCATGTTGCTGGAAGACCTCCTTTAACAATATTTATTCATAAAATGAAAGGTAATGAAAATGCATAGTAACTGATACGAAAGCAGTATTTTATTTACACCACATAAAAATCATTCGTGAGAACAATTAACTCATTTTTGTTACTTGCCTTGCAGGTCGGACAAGCGAAAGTGTCTCGACACCCTTTAGAACAACATTTGCATTCGCAGAGTATGTTTCTGGTTCAGTTCACTTTGTAAGATCCAACCTTTCAGCCTTGTTAGGCCTCAGGTGTGTTTGTAAGTGACCCATTTCTATGTCTAGTGTGAATGAAGCACTCACATTGTAATGAGCAACAAATAGTGATCCAAATTCGTTATAAATATCAACAAGTGAACAAGCCAGCGGCACAAATATCCATGGCAAAGAGCATTAGCTCTGGACAGCTCTCAGCCATTCACGATTAGGGCCAGATGCTTTACTCCTACCACCATGCCAACACTGAAAGATGATAACATGTGCATGCAGAATTCCAAAAAAGTTCAGTAAGATCGCATGTCCATGAATTGCATATGCACCCAGTCCTGGACCACATATCAAAGCAGCTCAGACTTGATTTGAAAAGATCGGCTTTAAAAAATCAGATCTGTCACATTACTGAAAAATCAGTCTGGAAATGTGAACACAGCTTTCAGTTAAATTCATTTTGCATTTTACGTTTCTCCTGCACGCATGTGCATCTGGCCCACACGCAAACCTCTTCCCCACTCTCTCTTTCTCTCGTACATGCACCAGGTTTACTGCTCCGAAGCAGTGCTACATTTTCCTGCGGTGAATATCTCACTCAGGCAGCATTAATTCAGCGAAAACTGACTGACAAGCCCAAATACGTCTTTTCAACACTTCGACGTCAATGCATCCCCGAAACGGGCGCTTTCCGCTCCGGCGTCTCAAGTGCGAGCTCTGTTTTCAATTTATGGTGGGGGTATTACGTTTTACTGCAATTTGCATGCCAGCAGATTTCAGGAGGGACACCTGCGGTCGGTTCACAAACATACATTACAATGTCTCTTAAGTTTCGCTCGCGTAATTTGCAGTTGTACGGACCCACATTATCCGCGGAAAAACAAAGGCTCCATTCACTGCCTCCGCGCGGAGCCGCTCCCTAAGGCCGTAAATATAGACGTGATTAAAGATGACAAAGGCGACGAGCGAGTCTACAGGCGCATGAAAGGCCGGAGCATGCGGAGCGCAAACGAAGCGGACTGCACAGTTGTAATTATTCTTTGACATCAGGCAGCCGCCCCAGCCAGCTGTAGACCGGATCAAAGCTTAATGAATTAGCCCAGGGTCAGGGTGATGAGCAGAGAGAGAGAGGAAGAGCGAGAAAGAGAGAGAGACAGAGACAGAGAGAGAGAAATGAGTAAACCTAAACAACCATATAATTGCTCATTCGTTCTTTATTTCTCCATCCTCTGAATGGAATGAAGGAAAACAATGGATCCCGCTGGGACTCCTCCTCCTCCCCTCTCTTTCTCTCTCTCTCCCACCTCTCTCTTTCTCAGTGTCTCTCCCCTTTCACTGCTTTATCTCTTTCTCTCTTTCTCCCTATCGTTTCATCCTCCCCCTGCAGCAGGAGGGACTGGCGGAGTGCCAGGCGTGCCATCAGAGGCAGCAGCAGCGTCATTGTCTCAATGCCACTAGTGGTGCCAGCTGCCAGCACTGGCACGGATCCATGTGACCAATGAGCAGCTGGCATGGGGCTGGGAAGAGAGCAGAAGGGAGAGGAGGGTGAGGGGAGGGTAGAAAGGGGTGGGAGGAGAGGGTAGCAAGCGGAGTGAGACCAGTGGCAGATACACAAAGGCACAAAGGGGGTGTGTTAATCAGACATGTTACACAGAGTTAACAAACTTAGCATATCAACACTAGCCCAGCAGTCGCTGAGCAGCTTAATTTGCAGGATTATTGTTTATAACAGTTCTGGATGATGATAACGGTCACTCAACTTCCTCAAATTTGAATCATCCTCTAAACCTGTGGCATCAGTTTGCCAGAATCTAACCTGTCCTTTGGTGTGTGAACCTGCTACCTAGGCAACCACTAGTACCCCAATTACAGTCGAGTGGAGCTGGCTGTGGTCACAGAGCTAGTTGAGCTAGCAGGTTAACAGCTCCACACACTTCAGAACATGTAGGCTCTGACTAATTTCCACTCCAACACCAGTCCCTCAACTTCGCTCCTTCAGATTTCAGTCATTATTCTTTAACTGTGTCAGAGGAGAAGAAGTTAGTCACAGCCAAACATGTCCTTTGGTGTGGGCTGTTAGCTTGCTAGCTAAGTTAAGGTAGCACTAGCCTAACAAAGGTTGTTCTTAGGTCATGTACGTGAACTGCAATTTGCACTTAAATTTATTTGCTAGTTTATGTGGCACAGATTTAAAATGCTATGGGATACCATTACACCAAACAAGCTTATTTCTTTTAATACTTTTAAGGTATGAATTATTGGGTACCTACCAATATGTAAGTTATGTAGTTGTGAGAGTGAAGATCTGAAGTGTGGGCTCACATTTGCGTTCTTAAAGTTCAGGCCAAAATTCATCATTAACAACAAACAGAGGTAGTCTTCACTCCCTTTCGGCTGTTTATGCCTGAATGATCCCTTCAAGGCCAAACTAGGTCATTAGGTTCATACACACTGTAGATGCACACGTCAGAACAATCAAACAATACACCGCTTTAAACGATGCACAACAGAATTCGTTTCTCTCTGTAGATATGTTGTTTTGTCTGGAAAAATACCTCCATATATCCAATTGACTATTTCCAAACAGTCATTTTAAAGAGTAAAAAAGGTTCTTAGCTTTTAATGCAAGTTAGCGCAGTAAGATTTTAGTTAAAAATCAATTTGGAAAAAGGGACTGAAAACAATGTAAGCAGCAATTCAGGTTTAAAAAAGCACACAAAAATGGGGATACTTTTACGACAGGGACAATATGTATTTAAATCTTCTTCTTCAGGTAAGTACAAGTGTATTCACGTTCTTATGGCTTCCAGATCCCTCTAGGATGATGATGTGGGGATATTTAATTGCTTTTCAGCCGCCCCATTCCGCTGCCCTCATTAGAACCCTAAAGAAACCACAGGCTCTATTAGTGGCCATCCCGCTCTGGAATCACGCTTAACTTTAACGCTGAGGCCAGCGGAAAAGCTTTCCAGCAAATGTCATTCTTTTTAAACCCCTCCAAACGATACACCGCGGCCTATGTGGTGTGGGCGCGTGTTTTGGTAGCCACACACAACGCAGGGTTTGATATTTAATGGAGAATGTGATCTTAATGAGGCCTTTCAATGCAAATACGATGCAACAGTGCGAGTTAACGGATTTCAGCACAGCCACGGTGACACCGCAAATATTTTGCTTCGTTTTACCGGCATTGTTATGTTTGACTCGGGCACCCTGTTTTTACTGCCTCATTTAGAATCAATATTGACAATATATCGCCTAGTAGCAATGAAAAATAAGCCCAGCAAAAAAAAAAAAAGGGAAAGTGAAGAAAAAAGAAAAAAAAAAAAAAACGATGAATAAAATAACACACGGTCGAGACATCAGTTAGACCGCGCTCTTTCCCGCAAAGACACGAAGAGGACGAATAGAGGAAGAACAGGGAAGGAATGAAAAGGAAGACAGACCCATGGGGCAAAAAAGAGAGGGAGAGCTGAGAAGACAGGATGTGAGAGAAGGTTGGCTTGGCACAGACGAACAGAACACCAGAACCAGAATGGAAGCTAACAGGGGAAAGAATCACAAACAGAGAGGAGGGCAGAGAAAATATGATCAAAGTCTTCCCAGCAACCTCCCCTTCTTCTTTTTTATCCTCCGGCGAGGCGCGCTGGCCGCCGCCTGAACCCGGAGTGGCAGCTGCTCTGTAGCGTGAGGTTACGGCCACCCCACTGGCCAATCAGCACACAGCAGACACACACACACACACACACACAGGGGGTCACTGAGGGGAAACGCCGTCAATCAAACAGCTCAGCATCATCTCAGACTGAAAACCCATCAGAAACATCTCACACAGCATCACTGGATCCCTTCACCAAAAGCCCCGGAGTCATGCACACTATCAAGCGAAGGTCTGAGGACACTTTGGCTTCTCTTGAAATTTCCAGTAGTTCCTCACTCTCACAACTATAGCACATCAGTTTATAGTAGTTACTGAATAGTTCAGAGTAGAGTAAGTACGGAACAATCCATAGT
>JBBIGA010000016.1:18287357-18309859 GCA_037576975.1 Alestes dentex | reverse complement strand
ACATTTTAGAACTGTGTGAGTGCGGAGGACATTTTAGAACTGTGTGAGTGTGGAGAACATTTTAGAACTGTGTGAGTTTGGAAAACATTTTAGAACTGTGTGAGTGTGGAGAACATTTAAGAGCTGTATAAATGTGGAGAACATTTAAGAACTGTGTGAGTGTGGAGAACATTTTAGAACTGTGTGAGTGTGGAGAACATTTTAGAACTGTGTGAGTGTGACTGTGTGAGTGTGGAGAACATTTTAGAACTGTGTGAAAGTGGAGAACATTTTGGAAATGTATGAATGGGGAGAACATTTTAGAACAGTGCAAATAAGAAGAGCATGCCAGAACAAGGTATTTGTTCTAGAACAACACATCATTGCTCAAATTACAGTATAGTAATTATAATTTCAGTGTATATCTTTCACTTATATTTATTCCTGTACATCTCTTGACTTTGTACTTGTATACAAAAATGTGTGCATACTTAGCTATAAGCAATACGGTTAAAAATGAAATCAGGTTTTACATAATGCTGCAAAAATAAAGATGTTCTCATTCCAGCATTTAAGATAAATCACAAGGTAAGGCACAACATTTGTCCAGTCAGACGAAACAAAAATAGAACTGTTTGGCCATGAGTCATCATCTGTTTGGAGAAAGAAGAAATGCATGTATGACCCTAACAACTCCACACCATAGTGAAGTATGGTGGCGGGAGCATCAGGATAAGGAGCTGCTACACAATAACACACCCTGAACGGAGTGATGTACTGAGAGATATTAGAGGAGAAGGACATTCTAACAACAACCCCGAACATATAGGCAAACTTAAGACTGGTTTATGAAAAAAGTGAAAAAGTTAATAAATGATTTTGATATTGTGAGTCTAGCAAGGAGGTCCTCATTTGGAAAGTGAAGATGTTTTGCCAAGAGAAATGAGGTGAAATTAAACCACGAGAAGCCGCAAGAAGCTAACGAGGTGAAAAGTGTCCATTTAATCATACATGAACACTACAACGTGAAAAGCATGAAATAGCTCTCTGCATTTAACCCTCTCACCCAAGTGAAGCAGCAGGCAGCCAGGAACACAGCAGTGTGTGGGGACGGTACCTCAGTAGTGCTCCTAACAGTCCTGGGATTTAAACCCACAGCCTTCTGATCGCAGGGGCAACGCCCTGACCACTAGGCCACCAGCTGCCCCATACTTCTTACCATTAACGTCTCAAAGCCGTCATTTCCAACAACAGTTTTTGAAAATACTGAAGTTATCCATTAGCATTTGTGGTGTTATTCCTTTTCATATTTGTTTTTAAACATCTACACATATTTACACATATTTGCTTATACTTATTAATTCATTTTTGTTTACATTTTAGTTTACAGTTTAGTTTGACTTTACAACGATGTTGTTATAGTTCTTTAGCAAGGGATTCAATGCTTTCCTCGTCTTCTTTGTAATGGGGAAGCCTGAATATACAGTTTAAATGAATTGGGAGCTCCATACTGCCCAAGATAGACATCACCTTTCAAAGACTTAATGTTAACAACTATCCTCAGGGCCACATCCATTGATTGTGATTTAGGCAGGAGCAAAAACATGCACCATGGAGGAAGGCTGAGGACGTGTTTGAAGGCTACTGGATAAACACCAGTCTGAGAATATTAAAACCACCATTGTGTAGGTCTCCCTCATGCCACAAAAATAGCTCTTATCTGTTGAGGCATGGACTCTAAAAGAAGGTGTGCTGTGGATTCTGCCACCAAGACATCAGCAGCAGCTCCTTCATGTTCTGTAAGATGTGAGGTAGTACCTCCATGGGTCAGACTAGTTTGTCCAGCACATACCACAGATGTTCAATCAGACTGAGTTCCTTTGTAACATAAATGATTCAGTAATTTATGAAACACTAGCTCTTCCCGGACAAGGACAGGGTAGTTTTCGTTCTCAAGACACACCTGTGAGTTTTGGGAGTTTAGTTCTTATTTTGCTTCTGATTGTCCTTCCTTGGACCACGTTTGGTATTCACTAATCACTGCATACCAGGAACACCCCATAAGACCTACCATTCTGGAGATGCTCTGACCCAGTCATCCAGTTGACCCACCATTTGGCTTTTGTCAAAGTCACTCAGATTCTTAAGCCTCTGCAACCTGTATGCTGAACTCCACCAAATGTACAATCCACTCATTTAGCTTTTAACTAAAACAAGTGGCTAAACAGTATTAAAAGCTGCAAGAAACAGAGTCATCAACTCCTAGCCCAGCCTTATACTATCTGCAAAGGACGTAAGGTCCTGCTCCATTACTGATTTTAACCAACCTTTCAAATGTCATGACCAGTGACTAATATCTCTGTATTTCTCCATTCAGAATATTGCCAGCATATCGACCATGCTTTTGAATGGCTGTACACTACTGCTGCACATACCTGAGGAAATTCTTTCCCCCCAAAAAAAAACTATTAAAAAATGCAGATCATAATGAGCTGTATTGATAGAATCTTTAACTGTGACAGTACTCAAGTCTGTGCTCATAGAAACATTATTATTAAACATATACTGTATATTGTTTTATGTAAATTTAGTTCTGGAAGATCCATCAATGACCCAGTTTTAGTTGTATGGCTATCGCAGTTTTAGGAAACAGTTGGTTTGAAAGGGTGTTTTTAGTCCACATTTAGGTGGCACGTGTGAAATGAAGGTCCACGTGACAGCAGACCATTGCCCAGAGCATCACACTCCCTGCACTGGCTTGTTTTCTTCCCAGTGCATCCTTGCACCACTACTTTTACAAGGCCACACCTCCCCAGCTGGCCACATGATCATATTTCTCCAAGGTCCAGACCGGACACTGTGCAAACTGTAGGTGCTTTCAGTGGTGGACAGGGGTTGGCACTGGTACTCAGGAGGACACGAGACACTTCAAGACACATTCCTCCTATAACCAGCGATAAATATTTCAGGCCCCACAGTAGCCCTCCCATCGGTTCAGTTTAGACATGTTTGACCTTTCACTTACCATCTGATCCATCCCAGACTCGAAATGCGCCGCTGTAAGGGGTTAATCAATGTAATTTGCGTCATCTGTTCATGGTCATGTATAAGTTTTTAAAATCTATTGTCTGAGAAACGTTTGTAAGACTGGAGCATAAAGCAGGGGGGTTCAATAAATATTGTAATATAACTTACATACAGGCTTCTGATGCTGAATTGCATAATCAAAAGTCTATACAACGAAACTGTCTAGCCATATTATATGCCATAAATATCCAAGTTTCATGACAACTAACAAAACCTTCAGGATGTGTACACAGGATTTTCACACTTTAACAAAAGTTTCAAGTATTGTATAGCAAATACCATTGTGTTTGTGTGTGTGTGTGTATCTTATAGTTACCATTTATGATATTTATTATAATGATAATTATCTACTGCTGAAGTGCTGCAGCAGTGATTTGGCCAGGTCTTAGATAAATATAACAAGATCACTTCAGAGAGCTCACAGGCAAAAGTGACAGATAAGCAAAAGCAAAACAATAAAATAAACTAATACATGAATACATAAATTCATTAATCAGTTTCGACAACGTACCCCTTACGCTCAGTATAGTCCATCAACCAAATCTGGTGTCTGAAGTTTGTTACTCAAACTTATCATACTTTCCTCACGCTAACATAGTTGTATGCATGTTTGGGCACCCCTGGTCAAATTACGTATAAAGTTTTGAGACACCATTACTCTTAACTTGCTAAATTTAAAATAGGAAAAATGTGCGCAAAGGTTTAAGCACCATTTCAGTCTATTCAGATGTCCAGTTCAGTCTGACAGTTCCAGAACGAAATTAATTTGAGCATTCTGCTTACACTCAACAGCCAAAAGAAGATAAGTGATATTAAAAATATACCTAAACAGTAAAAGAAATCAAAACAAGATCTGAAAGAAAATCTTCAAATACATAAATCCCCACATCACTGCTCAGGATCTACAAAAAGAATTAGGGTGCACAGAAAAACTAATACACTGGAACACTGTGCAGTGTTCTTGCAGACCATCTACACAGAATGCTCATCAGAGGGTAACCTTGTCACCAAAGTCATTGTCTGAAATATTCAACACAACAAGTAGATAACCCGTTTTGGTGAGAAGCTCTATGATCTGATTAAACTCTTTGGTTCTAATAATTAAACGGTATGCTTGGAGGAAAAAAAAAAGGAAAAACATTTCAATACAAGAACATCTTATCAGTACTGTCGAGTATTGTGATGGCTTTATTAATCTTTGGCGCATGTTAACGTCCCGCAGTGAGTGAAGACACTGAAAAACAGGAGACCGGCTATTACCAAAAAAATACAATCAATATTAACTTTGAACTACAATAAATGAAAGACGATGGGTTTGAAATGGTCTTTACATTCCTCAGACTAGAACATTAAGCACTGACTGAAAGGGTGCCCAAACCTACGACACAAAATGTGTCATATTGAAGGTAATGGCGTGTAGAAACGGTGGTTATGTTAGGTTTGAAAAATAAAAGGTGTAATCTGACCCTTCACATGCAACTGTACCATTACCTTAAAAGGAACAAATTTTAGGCTTCGGTCTGACCACAGTGTCAGAAACCACGGAGCAAGTATTTGAGATCACAACACAACTGCACGTCTTGCGCAAAAGTGTGGGACGATTCAGGCACGCCATCGGAACAGTGCTAATTCACCGGCCAGAAGTTTCACTTTACAGTACTTGTGAGCTACATTAGCCCCAAAGCTCCACTGCAAAACTATAGAAGTAAACCCTGAGTCCAAACATGATTTATTATTGGGGAAAATGTATGGGGTTTTTTGTTTCGTTTTTTTTTTTTTTTTTTTCCTGAACTGTCACTTTAAGAAGTAGAGAAGCTCCCATTATGAATGCATGAGCTATGACTCAATAACAGCAACACACATCCCATCTATTGCCCAGATAAAACTGCACTGCAGGACACAATTGCTTTAACTTTAAACATTTTACTTGGAAAGGCACAAACTATGATTTCCTGGTAAATAATTCTGATGTGAAACATAAAAGAGGAGGACCTTTTTTCTTCTCGCCTTTACATTTCAGCCCTGGTACAGATCTCAAGTTTGCAGGGGAATCATCCTAGGGCAGTCTTTGTTTTTTCCTTTTCTAGCTTGCTGTTTTGTCTTCTTTCTGCCCTCCAAAAGTGCAATAATAAGCAGAGCGCTTAGAATCTGTTTGTCTCTCCATCATCCACAGTACCTGAGACCAGTCACTGTGCTACAGAGTCCACATCAACAGAACAACAAAAACAAAACAAAACAAACAGAGAAACATAGGAATAAAAAAAAAAAAAATCCAGGTCACTACAACATAAAATGTATAGGTTTGCTTTCAATCCAAGTATTCAGTTCTGAAAACAACCAAAGATTTAATTACCAAGAACAAAAGAGAGGGAAAAAAATCTTCCTCGTTCGCTTGAGATGAAACATCTTTTTGCTTTCTTGCTTTGCAGTTCTTGCCCTCCGATTTGAAACAAAGAAGAACTATAGCTAAGGAAAACTCAATTCATCCAATCCACCAATGAATTGTCCTCAGATCAACGCCATGAACAACAAAATGTTTTGCATGGAATCTAGAATACAACAACTGTTTCAAACAGCTTTTTTTCGAATTCACGTCACGGTGTTCATTTATCATTATTGTTTTATACAGAGTTCTCCATCATCCCCCCCAGTGCGCTTTTTTTTTTTCCTTAAATGTTTTCTTGTGTATATTTTCTTAATTTAAAGGAAAACAGTCTGTTGTGTAGTCAACAACATTCCTTTATCACTCCAACAGAACAGGAGCATCGGTGCAGGATTCTGAGTGAGAGAGGAGAGGAGAGGTTAAGAGAAGAGAAGAGAAGAGCGGCAGAGAAGAGAAGAGAGTAGAAGAGATAAGAGGAGAACAGGGATACGTGAGCAGTGTAATTGCTTCCATTAAAACTTGACAGTGATCAGAATGTTTCAAGTTCTCTTCAGTGAGTGCTCTTCACTTGTGTCTCTGGAGGGCTTTCCTCTTTCTCCGTTTGAAGAAACAGCAGCACCTGAAGCAAAGGCAGAAAAACAGGAGAAAGACAACCATCATTAATATCAAACATTTGGTTAATGTCTGGCAACCATGGCTAAACCTAGAATTTTCCATTTTCAACTGAAGAAAAATACTTAAAAAAAAAAAAAAAAAAAAAAAAAAAAAAACAAGGACCAAAAAACACACATTAAATCACCTCTGAACTAAAAGAAATGAAACATTGAGGGATTAAAAACAAAACACATCACATTTTGTTTTCTTTTTCCCTAGCGTGTTAAAATACGCAGAAATGTCCAATTTAAGATTATTCCATGTAGAGGTGGTGTTTACACTGAAAATGAAGCCTTCCACATACAACTGCACAGTTGCACTAAATCGACAAAATTCAGGCTTCAATTTGAGCACTGCTCTTTCTAGTTTTACAGTGTCAGAAACTAGATCTGAGATTACAAATCCACTCTACAGAGTTTGTTCAGAATTGTGGGAGAATTTACACATGCCATCTGAACTAGGGCTGGGTGTATAGCTGATAGCTTTCGGTGCTGCGCCCCTGGATATTTGAGTGTTTTCTGGCTCTAAGTTACCACTACACTCCAAAAGGCTCTTCCTAAATTGGAGTGGGTCCTTTAAATTTGGGGCTCAAGTGCGCCTGACCAACCTTAGAGATGAAAAACAATATAAATTCTGTTTGGTGCCAAAAAACTTTAAAATCTTTAAAACGATATTTTCTCAGAGAAAAAAAAAATCTTTGACTGTTTTTGTAGAATCATACTAATTAATTATCCAGAGACTGTTTATTTTGGGGGCACATGAGTCTCAAAACGCTGTGCAATTGTCCTCTGGTTCTTAATCACTAAGATGGTGCCACCAGCCACTCAGCAATCTTAACATGTGCATTCTTTACATCCCAAGATGTTCACATGCAATTTACAGCATGTCATTGTGCTGAAAGAGTCACTCATGAAGTGATGGATAGTGTCCATAATGTGTAGTTTCAGGGGCACATGAACTACTGAAAAATGTATTGAAAATAATAGATGCTAACTGTGTGGACTCAGAGTCCTTTACTACATACACGTTGTTAGAAGAAGAAAATGAACAGTGCCGGGGTACACCAGCGCCAGGGCTGGGAACCAGTGGTGCAAACAAAGCCTAAATGTCCACAATTTTGTGCACCTACAGCCCTGTGAAGTTGGTCACAATCCTGATAGCTCGATGTTATTTTTATTTGGACTGCTTTCTAGAAATCAATAAAGAGGAAACAACCGAGACCTGAGCCAAGACTCATAGACTCTCAATGTTGATGTACAGTGTTTCTTAATCCTGCTCCTGGGGACTCGCCTGCACAGTTTAATCATGCCTGATCAATTCATAATCAACTGATGAATCAGGTGTGTTGGGGCAGGGAACAACTGGAACTGTACAGTGCCAGGAATCCCCTGGAGTAGGATTTAAAGAAAAAAACTGATCTAAAATAACAATTCACATTATTCTAGCCATTTTTCTCTAAAACCCGGTGAAACCCCTTAGGTCATACTCAGCAGTTCCGCTTATCATTCTATATCCCTACTTTAATCGTATTGGTGAACTATTTTTCCCTTCAATTATCTTCAGTGTCTGGAAATTCCTTCCTCCACAAGCCACCACACTTTCCATATTAAAATATCAAAAAATCTTTTTCCAGGCTTTTTCCAAAACATAATTACATAATTTTTGTTTCTTTACTTTGAGCAACACTTTTATGTAAGCCACCACACCAAGCAGACTGAATGAGCAGCTCTTTCTAATCAGTTCCAGTAGAGGGCGCCGCCTTACTTTGTGTCATCTGCCACCTCCACCTCAGTGGCAGCTGTGATTGGAGCATTGGAGTGTCCGGCGGTCGGGTCGTCTGTGTTCAGCTCTCCATTGGTTGAGCTCATTACCTGCACAGGTGCATAAACAGTCAAACAAGTGACGGCTAAAGGTACCGTTAGGTTGAGGAACACCACAAATGTCAACAAATTCAAAATCATCCACCCCAGCAGTCTCATTCTGTACCTGTTTCATACAGTGAGATTTGTATGTACTTTTTACTCCCAGGAAACAGTGTGAAGTGTTATGTGTGATGGTAAAATTGAGCGTACTGTTAAAATATCTAGCAAAGTTTCAATGGGGAAATACAAAACTGAAATATCAAAACATGTTTTATAATCAGAGCTTTCTAAGAAACTACCTAGAAATCATATGCTTTTAATGTTATGATCAATACCCACATCTGACAGCCCTCAGGCCAACTCTTTCATCCTGCAATGTCACTCAGTCAAAACTAAACACACAGTACATGCGATGCAGAAAGAAATGAGGAAAAGCAGCTCTACATGTGCAGGCCATGTTAGAGATTACGCCTGCTTTGTCAAGGACTTTGAAAAACAAGTGTTTTATTCAGTTTACTGCTGAATGTGAGTCCAGGGAATGCTGTTGTGGCTGGTTGAAATAAAGAATAGATAACGATCAATTAGCTTGCTATTTAGGCTTGGTAATGCGTCCTAGTTATATGTCTGGCCATTTCTTGTTTTTCTGACTCAGACATAAGGAAAAAAAAAAATCCACGTCTGCCTTTATGTTTAATATGTGATTAGTGAGTGGACTGCTTACTCGCAATATTAGAAATTTATTCACAGGACACACTTTAAACATGCATAATGTGTGTCCCTATGAGCAAGAACAACCTATTTAGAAAAAAAACACATCTTTATGTTGCAGTGTAGAATGCGGTTTGAGAAGTCAGAAAGTTCTCTTCTGAGAAGAGCGTAATCACCAAGTAATAATTGATACCAAAACCCAAAGTCCTATGAGTAGCAATGACAAAGACTGACATTAGGTGGCAGAAAGTTTCACCAAAAGGAATGCAGGCTGGAAGTTCAATCTCATTAAGGAACACAAGAACTGTCTTGAGACAAGAAAATCAAAATGAGTGTTAATGTCAGGTGAACAGAACCTCGTATCCTACCTACGCTACTATATTAGTCTTTTTTTATTTTAACAAATGCCACATCAACACAAACAAGAAGACGGTTCCCTAACTGTTTCCTGACACGCCCTGCAGTGCGATAGAAGATTTGAACAGCTGCGTGGAGAGCTGCAGGTGAGTTAGTATGCAGATAGACCAGAAGCAAGAATCAAGACACACAGTCACAAACACACACATTAGGGCTGCACAATATTTAACAGACATTAAATAAATATATAACTTTCATAATTCTAGCAAGTTGTCAAATCTAGCGAAACATAGTCATCAGTTTCATTTGACTTTTTTTTCTTGTTCTTAATATGATCCTCGAACGTTACTCATTTAAAAATTAAGACATTTGAACAGTGAAAACACTCCTAATAAAATGTTGCTACTTGCATGGACACTGAAAAATCTGCCTATACACTATGTTTGCTCCTAAGTTTACTTGTTTTTCCTCTATTTTTTGCTTTTGTTCCTTTTCTTATTTGCTCTCTCATGGCCAGCACAAATTCAAATCAACAGGCCAACACAGTGCAAACAAGGACTCACTAGGGCCATGTCCACATGTACACGGCTATTTTTAAAAATCGTGTCCACAAGAGGACGTTTTCAAAAATTTGTGACCAAACAGAAGCCTTGTAAGGGGGACATCAATACCAGAGACAGTGTCCTTGTTGCCTTGTCGAAAAATGCTACCTTTAAGTTTATACAGTTCATACAGTTTATAACACAGATAATGATGCATTATATTTTCTGTGATTAACTGATCAAAACTAACCTGTTAATTCGACACCCCTAGTATAAACATGCCAAAACATCTAAGAAAGGTGAGAGCAGTAGTACTTTGTATACATCCGGCACTGTAGATGAAAACCTAATGTAAACACGGTGCATGCTGTGATATCATATGAGTGGTGCACAGTATGACGCGAAACGGTCTTCGTTTTTCTTGTCCACACGTAAACGCAGAAACTGAGTTTTCAAAAACCTCAGTTTTCACTGACCCAAAACACCGCTTATGTGTGGAAGAAAGGCCTAAACACATGGAAAAGCCTCAGTTTTCAGAACTACCCGTGTACGTGTGGACATGGTCTAGGTCTAATGGGGCTGTAAACACTTCACTGGCTGCAGGTGATGGTTGCCCACCAACGTTCACCAATGGTCTGGCTTGGTGTATCCCAGAACCATGGTCAGGAGATTCTATAACAGCAGAACTGGTTCTGTTTCACTGGACTTCACTGGAGCGTTGAGGAGTAGGAGGAACAGTTAATTAAAACCATACACAGATTTAATAGCATTTTGTAATCTTGGTTTCTTGTAATATTGTTTTGCTGGTTTCAACTGCTTAAACCTCAGAAAAGCAAAATACCAGGGTACCATGTATTATGATTATTTTTTTGCAATACTGCCCTTCCCTAAGCCACAGAAATTCATCTGGACCATGTAAAGTATGTTCACAGCAGGATATAATAAAAACAATTATGATTTATTTGCACTTTTCATTGCCAGCAGCAGTAAAGCATATTTATTGTGCAGCCCTAAGACACATACAGTCCTCATGCACAGCCATGCTCAAGCAGTACCTGAACAGAGCCACCCAGCCTATCAGCTGTGAGGTGTGACCCCAGTGTCTCCTTATTGGTCACGGGAGTGGGCTGGGACTCGCTCCGTTTGGGCTCAGGCGACTGAGCAATCGAACCAGCCACCAGCACAGTGGAGCGGTGTTAAAGTAGCGGGGTGGGGGTGAGGCATGAGTGAGTATTACGAACAAATAAAAACAAACAAGAAGAACAAGACACATGAGGAGACATTTTCACATGCAGAACCAAGACCGACCATGTAAAGTAAGTTAAAAGAAAAAGTCAAATTAAAAGGAAAAGAAAACAAACACACGCCACCACCAAACATGCAGCAAAGCTCAGAGAAAAGATCTAACCAATGATGGCATTTAGTGTTTCCAGGTGTTAAGTACCTGCTTTTAAATCTATTTTGGCAGCAAGTACACAGATGCTTTATTTCTTGTTGCATGAATTACACTGCAACAGCAACCTTTAAGTCAGCCTTACTTTCATTTTCATATTTACATTTTAGAGACAGAGAGAGAGATGCTGCTCCGTGGGCTGGGTTAGAGGGGGCTCACCTGGGCTTTGGTCTGCTGCTGTGCTTTGTCCCTGCTGCTTGGCTGGGGTGTATCACTAGGGATGGGTCCGATGGGCGTGGGCTAACAGAAAAGTAAGCACACATCACATCTCTGACATGCAAATACATACAAAAGATATACATATACATAGATAAATAGATAGACAGATACAGATGGAGAGGAGAGAAGGAGAGAAAAAAAAAAAAAACACCACCACAATACTCACAAGAGGTTTGCCGACCCAGTCATACTCGTAATCAAAGACATAGCCATTCCTGTCAAAGAGGTCAGTGAAGAGCTTCCTCAAGTAGTCGTAATCGGGCTTCTCAAAGAAGTCCAGTCTCCGGACGTAGCGCAGGTATGTCGCTAGCTCTTCTGTATATTAGAAGGAGAGGCTGTTTAGGTTATTCATGAATATAAACAATGATACATAGGTATTTGGGAAGCCAAGTAGACATAGACGGGTATTAATCCAGTGAAGCAGCAGCAACAGAAGTAATGTACAATTCACAAACATATATTAAGATGATCAGTAAAAATGACAACATTTACCAAATGCTTAGAGGAGGCTTAAACGACACTTCGGGTTTGAAAATGTTTTTATGCGAAGTAATCATTTGCATTTAATATACAGTGGGTACAGAAAATAATCACTTCCTTCAAAATATTCATAATTTGTTGCTTTGTAGCCTGAAGAGACACAAAAAAACCTTTATTCCAGCTGTATTTACTCAATGCAACTTATAAAATCCAAGTGAAAGATCTGATTAAAAAGAATCACCCCCTGTGTCAGTACTTTGTGAAACCACCTTTTGGTTTAATTACAGCCTTGAGTCTGTTGGGATATTTGTCTACCAACTTTGCGCTTCTAGACTGCCCAGTATTTGCCCACTCTTCTTCACAGAACTGTTCAAGCTCAGTCAAACTGGATGTTGACTGCAATCGTCAAGTCGTTAAACAGATTTTCAGTAGTGTTTAAGTCTGGACTCTGATTAGGCCACAAAAGGACATTCATCTTTTTCTCCGTCAGCCACTGTGTGGTCAGTTCTGCTGTATGCTTTGGGTCTTTGTGATGCTGGAAGGTGAACCTTCTTCACATTGACAACTTTTTTGACAGAGGGCAGCAGGTTTTCCTCAAGAATTTGACTTATTTTGTCAGTTTTTCTTCTGTCCTGAAGACATGTTCTTCTGTCCTGAAGGGATGTTTCTTGCTCCAGTCCCTGCTGCAGAGAAACATCCCCCTCAACAGGATGCTACCACCTAAAAGCCTCACTGTACTTATGGTGTTCTTTGCTTTCAACCAAATGTACCATTTGGTGTTGAGGCCAAATAGTTTGATTTTTTTCCACTTGGCCTCCGAATCTTCAGGGTGCATTCTGGCATTCTGTGGCTTTTCTTGTCAAGTGTTTTTTTCTTGCGACGTTGTAGCCACATGCACACAATAACCACCCTTTACCATGAATTCCTTTAACTGCTTTAAGGCTGGGGTTCATAGTTTCAGATTTTTTTTAATATCCTTATTCTGACTTGTCATTAACTTTATTCATGACATCTTCTGACAGTGGCTTGTCACCCATAGTTGATTGCTTGCTTTCCATTACTGAAATTCTCTTGAAATAGCTGTTTTAATCAAAACGATTACAACTAGGTGGAAGCCAATTACCTTTAAGTGCAGGGTAGAATGTGATTGCTTACTCTTGACTGTGCTTACAAATATTTTTAGGAGGGGGTGATCCTTTATCCATCTCTGAGATTTTTCCCTAAACTGCTGCAATCATTTCTTTCAAACTGTTGTACTGCATGAATACAGCCGAAAAAAAATGTCTGTTCTTCATTTCAGGCTGCGAAGCAACAAAACGTAAATATTTTGAAGGGGATGACTCTTTTCTACACTTACTGTAATTGGAGGTTGTCAAAGGCTGCATCTTATTCAGCTTAGTGCACATATGCAGCAAATAACAAAATGGAAGAAGTCACTCAGCTAAACTGCATTTTAACAGTAGCCCTGAACCAACCTGGGAAACTTTCGCAGAGCACTTCAATTGGTGTCGCGCGCTTGGTGTCTCCGATCTTCTGATAGCGCTCCTTCAGTGTGTCCGCCTGGAGGAGAGGGAAGAAACGTGAATAAGTAATCATCTTCCCACATACAACGGAACAAATTCCCACATAACACACGCACAAACTCACACAGGACTGTCAGAAAACCTGCACGCATAGCAGATGAGAGAACACACCAAATCCAGGCCAACATTATGCCTGAAGCCCAGCTTGTTTACTCCTATATAAAGATTTTTCAGACAGAACCGGATCTGATCTTGGTTTCTTCTGCTGTTTCATTCTTGCTGAATTGTGATTCAGTTTGAAAAGGATCGGATGTGGCTGATGCACTGAAGGTGTTCTATAGCTGACAAGTGGAGACATTTACTTATTGTGGCAAAGCATGCCCTAAGGCATGCAAGACAGGGAACAGGAGAACGGATGTTTTTTTGGGGTTTTTTTTACAAAGTAACATAGCCTCATATACTGTATATACTTTACATTAGCTGTCATTCACTAAGTACTAGATATTGAAACAATTCAATACTGCACTATTTTCTAAATACACCATGGGGTCAGGCAGCACATGACATTAAATGGTGACATTTCTGAGCACTGCTACAAAACTGACATAGCTTGTTTGTTCCTACTGTAAAAGCAACTATACACATTAATGTTACCTAGAGACCAAGTATATTTACAAAATGCTGAAGCATCCAATAAATTATATAATGCACTGAATCGTCAGGTCCTAGATGCCAAAAGAAAAGAACAAGTAATAGTATTAGGAAGCTAAAAAAAAAAAATTGCTTGGAAACAGTGACAGTGCTATTTTACAGTGCACAAAGAGATACTGTGGCACAAACTGATTAAAAAAGCTAAAGCTGAATATAATGGAAAAATGTCAGAACACACAGTACTTCATAGCTTGCTGCATAGCTGCAGACTGGTCAGACTGTCCTTGCTGACTCCTTTATTTACCACCTGCCTAAACACTGCTCCAGATCAAGTACACTCCTCCATAGCAATGGTAAACCCTAATGGCAGTGGCCTCTTGCAGCAGGACGATGTGCTCTGTCGCACTGCAAAAATTATTCAGGAATGCTCTGTGGAGCAAGACAAAGTGTTCAAGGTGTCGACTTGGCATCCCAACTCCCCAGATCTCAGTTCGATCAAGCATATGTGGGACGTGCTGGACAAAGTAGTCTAATGCATGAAGGACCCCTCACAAATCAGAGGACTTACAGGATCTGCTGCTAAAATCTTGATGACAGATACCACACCACACCTTCAGAGGTCTAGCAGAGTCCATGCCTCAACGGGTCAGACTTGTTTTGGAAGCAGGAGGCAGACCTACATAGTATTAGGTAGATACTTTCAATGTTATGTTTTGTTAGGGCTTCAATGTTCTGGGTTCAGTTTAGGCCATAAATATCAAAACAAAAAAATCCCACCTTTCTTATAATGCTGATTTCTCCTAGCCCCCTTTTAGTGAGTCTAATTACATGCTTTGTTTTATTTAGATTTGCAAAAGATTTTAGCACATCTGACTTTAACTCTTTTAGTAAAGAGGCACAGAATTAACAGTAATGTGGCGACCCCTGAAGGGTAAAGCCGAAAGAGAAAGAAGAAGAAGAAGTGTAATACTACAACATTTTATAAGTTCACCGACAGACAGTATTTTTTTTATTCTTGGAAATCATTAGGCCTTCTCCAAACTTTCACAGCTGATCGCGTTGTATAGTATGGCATTGACACTATACTGCCAAGCAATGCATACATTAAATGGCAAAAAAGTTTTTTATTGCAGAAATGTAAATCAAGTGAATAAAATATGACAGCAACACTGTAATGCTCGCCTGTCATATACCACATGTGAAGGATTACTGCATGAGTGCACAAAGAGCACAGCCGAGGGCAACAGCAGACAGCGCCTTCAGCTGAGTCAGGAGATAAGCACTGTTTGGCATATCAAAGACACAGACAATACTGCATGTATATAAGTGTGCCCTCATGTACATGTAAGCCTAAGATCGCATACATTAGAGTAAGAGAAGAGTGTGTTTACCTTTAGGCCCTGCCAGGGCAGACTGCCTCGCAGAAAGTACATGAACATGTGTCCGAGCGCTTCTAGGTCATCCCTCCTGCTTTGCTCTGTGAGTTAACACACAGTCTTTCAGCTAAACAAACAATGGGTAAAACCTGGTCTTTTTGTACAAGAAGTGTGCCCCGGCTTCCTCTCTTGCCATACAACATTTCGTTTCAACCCACATCTTACACACCAGAACAACCCAATAAAAGCTCCTCCTCTGAACATTCCAGTCATGAATGTTACAGAAGTCACATCATACATTCTTCCAGTATGTCTTCCTGTAATGTTTGCTTTGATCATGGTTTTATGTAATAAACAACCAGTTTATTTTACAATGCCATTTTCAACCTTTCTTTAACTCTTTGCCCCTCTTAGAATTTAACAGGCAGTATTTGTTACCATGTCTTTATAACTGCTACACTAAAATAATCTTTGTTCTAACTGGCTGCCCCATATCATCATCTCTCATATGAAAAAGCAGTTTGGGCTAAAACACTAATTGATTCAGGATGAACAGCCAAGCTGGGCAGGCAGATATATGTAAATGTGTCTTGAAAATGGTGATTGAAAAGTACATTTTGAAGCTCTGACAATTTAACATTGTACATGCAACTTAATTTTTTTTTTAATGTGAGGGAAAAGGTTTTCTATGATATGGGTTTTTCCTATAATGTAGTTTTTCCTCCAACTTTAATGTAACAGAGTAAGACAGTGCTCTGGTCAATAACGCAAAAGAATAAAAATTCACATGTGAACACAATTTTTATTACATGTAATATTTTCTCAACATATTGCTGGTTGTCATGCTGCTTATTTGTTAATCATTATCAGTATTCAATTATATCACCTTTGTGTCTAGCTTTAATGTATACAAATTTGTGCATGAACATCCCAGTGGGGTGGGCTTCACTACACAGTGTGGAGACAGGTAAGGTAGGAGGCCTCACCTTTGCCCAGATGTGTATTGATGCTCATGTAGCGGGCTGTGCCAGTCAGGCTTTTGTGTTCCCGGTACGGGATGTGTTTTTTGGTCTCTGGGTCGATGTACTCTTTGGCAAGCCCAAAGTCAATAATGTGGATGGTGTGCTGCCTCTTGCTGCCAGGCCGGCCCACCAGGAAATTCTCCGGCTTCACGTCCCGATATATCAAGCTTCTAGTGTGAACATACTCCATCCGTGTTATCTGAGAAGCAGGAAAATTGAAGCAAACATTAGACCCTTCCAGAACAATGACTTTCACATAATCAAACTACTTAAATATTTAGACCAGACTTCACTCGCAGTTCTAGCAGATCTCAGTTTAGTGTCTGTATTCTGCACTCCAACAGATCTGATTTCACTCACAAATGGCTTGATAACAGACAAAGGAGACTTTTCATAAATGCTTCCATGACCAAACCATTTAGAAAATTCTCATAAAAATGAAGGACTGTGGCAGTCTGGGACTGTGCAGAACTCTGAATTAGGTCTTTAAACATTTATTTCAGTCTTGGTGAGCCACAACAATTGGGTGTATACAGAGACTGGGAAACATTTGCAACTCAATATAACTGACGCCTTTCACTCAACGTCAAAATTAGCTGAGTCAACCGCCAATTTGATTTCTGAGGACAAACAAAACCAAAACAACTCTGCTGAACAAAGTTTGCAGAGAAGAGAGCAAACTATGCTGAATTTCTGCTGGTTTAAATTATGGCAGCTGTTCAAATAGAGAAAAGGAGCTGAGTTTCCTTTGCTGACCAGCCCTGATGAAAAATGCTAGCAAAACAACATACCTTTCATGTTATTTTAAATGTAACAATAAGCAATTTTCCTCATAATCATTCAAGCACTTCTCTGACCCAACCATTCACAAGTCGACGACTTGACAATACTGTACATGTGTACCCTTGTTTGCCCCCAGGGGCAAATCTAAAATGCTGTCACCCACACTGCCTCCAAGCTAAACCTCTTGATCCACAGGAAACAATGGATAGTCAACATCAACGTCAAGTAAATTCAACTGTGAAGTTTCTTTAATCAATCTCTCACTGGTTCACTCATCTAATGGGTTTATCTCTCATGGGACCTTTAAAAAAAAAAAAAAAAAAAAAAATTCCAATGAAATGAATCTGTTTATTTATTTAAAGTGCTCTCAGGTTCCAACAAATTGAGTGACAAAGCGTTGCTTTGCAAAATGTACAAAGTGTAAAAACAGTGCAGAGTAGCAAGAAACTCACGGTGTAACAAAGTCATTCAGAGAGTTTTGAACTCACAGTATGAATAAACAAGCTGTAAATAAATCCAAACTCCACATAGAATCCCACAGCAAGAACCCACAGTTCTCTTGCTAATCTGCTTAGGTCACCATGTAGAGAAAGGAGTCGTCATGTAAACATGTTTCAATTAGTAAACTATGTTCACGTATTAAAGTCTTCTGTGCATCATTTGAGCTGAAAGTGGGAGCTTCACATAGTTTAATCCAAAGCTTCAGGAATTAACATAATTAACACAAAAACATGATACAAACTAAGATGGTTGTGATAGTGCCTGTCTGAATAGCACCTTTTCGTCTAAGTCCAGGTTCATTCTGAGGATTTTTTTGGTCAGCATGTCAATTGTTATTTTGCTAACAGTTAACTATAATGTGAAACTTATGTTTTCAAAGCAAATGTAGTTAACAAAGAGCATCCTATTCATTCATTCAGTCATTTCCAATCTGTCTGGATACATAGAGTTTCAAGTTTAAAAAGCTCTACTTTAGAGCTGGACTAAGTAATGTAGTAAACAGACGAGGTTGAAAAAGACTTTTCCAGTGTCCTATATGGCTTGTCCAACCTGGCAACTGCTGGTATGGAAGAATACAATTATCAGAAGAACTTGGATAGATCTATTCAACCTTTTAACAGAAGTACACTATAGGCTCACAGCAGACTCACCAGCTGTATGGCTATCATGAGGACGGTCTTGAGGGAGAATGCGCGATCGCAGAGGTCAAACAGGTCTTCCAGACTAGGGCCCAGCAGCTCCAGAACCATGGCATTGTATTTCCCACATGGCCCAAAGTAAAAGACCTGAGGAATTCCCTCTGTAAGAAGAAATGCAAATGTACATTATTTTTCCTCCTCTCATACAAATACCCACTGGTACAGATCCCTATTAACTTAATATGTTTACAACTGTCTCAACTAGACATTTAAAAATGTTTCTATATATATATTTAATAGATTTAAGATGATATCAGTATTTCACAGACAGTGTCATGTCTGTGGTCTAAAACCAATATGCTTATCCATTTGATACAAATACATTCTCTACTTATTTAACATCAATATGTCCTTTGATATCTATATAGCTGAAATCAATATGTCCTTTGATATCTATATAGCTGAAATCAATATGTCCTTTGATATCTATATATTTGAAATCAATGTTTTTTGACACAGAGAATGAACATTTCTAAACATCAACTTTCAACTGACACTGCCCTGCATCACCAGATTAACTGTTTCTCATATCATTTCTGATATCTGGTGCTAAAGCCAGGGTGTGTGTGCAAGAAGGCAGTCACACACTCCCACATGCAGCCAAGCACTGTTAGGATTATGAAAGGATTTACCTGACCAGACCTGCGTCATTCCCCTGGGCAGGAGGTGCATACACACACTCGCACACGCACCTGCCTACATACACACGCGCACAAACACCTGCCTGCACTTTAACCCGGCACCTTTGCTCCGTAACAACAATTATGGTGTATGTGCTCACGGCAACAGCAACCAGGAAACTGACTCACTGAAACAGTGCAGTCTGCACACAGGACACTCTCAGTTCACAGCAGGAAGAAAACACAGCTATACTGAGACAACCGGCCACTTCCACTCACCTGTAATACAACACCTAACAGCCGTTTATAATGTGCCACTTAAATCAGGGCTGGGCAAAACATGACCGACACGAACAAACCAATACTAAAAACAAAAAACTGATGTATATTTTAACAAATTATCTAATGAAAGATAAGTTAACTACTGTGCATTTTATCTCCAGATTGTTTTGAAAGAACAGTCTGGACAGATTTTGTATAGAGTGCAAGTCCTCTCCAGAAGAACAGGTTAATTCAATTTATTAATAACAACTTCATTATCATTTCATACTTTGATATATTTGAAAAACACTGATGCAGAACATTAACACTGCCTAATGCTAGCAAATGAAAAAAAATATTACAGAAAGTAGTCGAGAAGGATACAACCTGAATACCAAACAAAATCAGGCCAGACAATTTGAATAGGAATTACATAAGTAATCATTTAGTTTTGGGGGATAGAGAGCCAACCCACAACTAAGCCTGCCATTTTACAGTGACACGAACCAAAAAAGTCTTCTTTTAGCCATCCACAAACCCAAATGCTCACAAACAGAGCAACAAGTTGATGCGCAACAAGTTACTCATTGCACATCAGACACAAATTCTCTCCACTGGTCCACTTTTCTCTCAGGCCACAAGGGAGTGACACACATTACGGTGGCCACTATTGGTACAAAAATGTGTCAGTTTGGATGTTATCTTTATATTAATCATTTTGGTGTAATCATTTTAATACATTTTGGTGTATTGCTTTTCTCTACATTTCACTACTGTATAAACAGCTCCACCATGGATATAATATTCAATAAAATGTGTACCTTTGATGATTGATTTACAAGTCTCAGAAAATACAAATATAAAAAGCTTGTTTTTTTGTTAACTCATGATGTATTTTCCTCTGAAAACAAATCACATGAAATGAAATGTACGATTTTTTTTTTTTTTACAGAAAAGACTTGAAGTACTGTTGGCCCCTGACAGGCCAGTCAGAATGAGTCAGACCTGAGCCCAACCAGGTCTGCGAATTAAAACTTCAGCAAGGTCTCTGTTTCCACTCACCAAGCTGGCATGGTGAAGAGGCTGGAGACTGAAAGAGGATCTCTGGGGCCAAGCACACGGCCCTGCTTGATTCAGGAGATAAAGAGAGGGATGGGGAGGGGGCCCACAGGTTAAGCAGCCCCCACACAGCCACATGAAACATCAGCACAAGCTGCAGAGGATTTTGCTGATTGTGACGCGACCTCACAACTTTGCAAATGTCAGGGATTGAGAAAGCCACCCACTAAAAATCTTCCGCCCACCCATGAGAGATGCTTTGCACAGACTGCTGTTTCCAAACAGCTTTACCACACACACATAAAAGCCCTCAAACAAGAGAAGAGCTAAACAGCTATTAAACATTTACATGCAGCCATGGAGAAAATGAAACCCTTTTTTTTTTTTAGAACACTGTAAAGGAGGACTTGTGTTTTAAATAATTGACACTAGGGCATGAAAACTGTATGACTATTCAAAGAGCAAAAAGAATGGTAAGGATCTTAAAGAAAGACTTCAGTCAGGGAGAGACTACCCAAGTACACGGTAACTGCCCTGGAATTAATGCTCACGTGACTCGTGCTTGTCATGTAGAGAAGATGAAATTGTGTGACATTATCTATTTATAGCTAGCACATAGCTAAAAAAGGTATAAGCGGCATGGATTTTTACAGAGTTTTACAGAGAACAGTATCAAAGTGTCAGAAGGTGCATAAGCAAGCTTGAGACAATTTAACAATCTGAAATGTAAATATGTGTAAAAGTAAATATGTGAGGATTTACACGTGCAGTTTGGACAGTGCTAACTGGTGGGATATATGCTTCTATTATAATGTCAGTGTTAAACTTAAGAAGCAAGTTTCAGACAAGAAAAATATCTTATTGACTATATTTGGTTTCCACGGGATTATCTGGATGTTAGGGTCGATTGCTTGGGGACATATCCTGAATTTACGCTGCTCAGTATCCTGGAGCGACCTAGGCTTGTGCTCTTCCTGTTGGATCAGTGTCAGCCAGGAGAGAATTAATGCTCTGTAGATTAGCCCAGCCCGAGCTGCTCATTAAAAAGAGCAGAGTTGGGTTAGATCCAAATCCACAACCCCCCACCTACCAGCTACCTCCATACATAGATTGTGGGACTGAAGAATACATTCACAGTTGAAACTAAGTTAATGGAAGATTACTATTTTAGTTGACATTTATAAAAACAATATTTGGTCTGTTCTAATCTGCATTACACTGGAGCATAATCAGTCTGTATTCATTTTTATTCAGGACACTAAATGGTTCGGGGTGCGGTAAAGAAAATGGAGAGCCAGATGCTTTGGGCAAGCTACAAGTCTAAAGCCCCAGTCGTCAGATCTCTAAGCACTCTGTAGCAGCGCGGGCTGGAACAGCGGTTAGTTGGTACAGAAGATTGTGGAAAAAGGAAAAGCAAGCCTGAAAAACATGTTTATCAAGCTTAGTTCTTCTACTATGTGTTTTGCTGAGCAAATATCTAGCTTCAACTAAAGCGCAAATCACAACAATAAACTCAAGACAACAGGTTTCCACTTCCCGTGGCATCTGCCTTGGAGGCATGTTCCTCATAAAGGAGCTCCAGTGACGCGCCTTTGAGGTGGATATCCGATAATGGCAGCCTAGCTGAGAGGAGCTGCGTCTATAAATACTGCAGGACAGCCCTGCACTCTCGCTCGCTCTTAACGCTCGGAGAGCTGCCACTCTGGCACCAGAGAGCTTGCAGTCTCCTCCAGCCTTGTTCGTCCTGTCAATGAGATCACTTCACCGTGGGCTGGAACGTTATGAGTCGAGGCTGTGTGTCAAAGCGCTTCACAGATTTCTTTTTCCACCATTTGTTTGTGTTTTACGATAAAGTTTGTGTGTGTGCACGCATAATAAAAAATAAAACAAAATAAAAAAAATAAATAAAAAAAATTATATATATATATATATATATAATAAAAACACTGTTTCTTTGGTTTCAAAAATATTTGATACTGTGTGAGATGGTTTGTTTCCAGATTTCTCCATTATGCCTGTAGCCATTGAATGAACTCAATCAATCAATTAATTAATTAAAAGGTCTGGAAATGGTTCAGCAAATGCTCAAATATAAATAAAATCACTATTTACTGTCTTGATGTTACCACCCAGCTAATAGCTTTTAAATATTATTTTGTGCCTACACAAACACACACATACACATATATGTTTAACTGTCATACAAACCGTGTATGTGTGTGTGTGTGTGTGTGTGTGTGTGTGTGTGTGTGTGTGTGTGTGTGTGTGTGTGTGTGTGTGTGTG
>JBBIGA010000016.1:18263958-18281419 GCA_037576975.1 Alestes dentex | reverse complement strand
GTGTGTGTGTGTGTGTGTGTGTGTGTGTGTGTGTGTGTGTGTGTGTGTGTGTGTGTGTGTGTGTGTGTGTGGGGTGTAAGAGCTGAGGCAATTCTTGAAAGTCAACCTTCCAGTCCACTGATCAAATGGATGTGTGCACTCAGGCTTTGACCAAGCTGTCCATCCTTTTCATTTAAGGGCTTAAAATGGATCAAAGATCAGCCTCCTGGCCCTGAAACATGTATGGCAATTTTATTCAGCAAGACCAGCTGTTCCACCTGCTTTACCAGCTACACAGCTTCAAGATTCATCCTTCATAAGCCCATTCACAAACCAGAGATCGCACTGATCAAAGTGACAAACGTACAGAAAGCTTTCTCAATAAAGAAGCAACCACTCTGGGTCCGCACTCTGCTGAGACCGCTTAATGATAAAAACAAACCGGAAGCAAGAAACAAAGCCAGAAACCTGATCAGCAGCAACCCACAGAGCTGTGTGAGCGTAATCAAAATAAGTTCCCAGTACTCCGTAAGTTTAACATTGTCAATTTTAAAGCACATGTGAAATATTGTTTATTCTGGAACTGTATAGCTGCTGGACATGCTTGAGGGTAGAAAAAAAAACGAAGAAAAAAAAAACAGAGTTACTCTAGGTCACCTCTGACCTATAACCTCTGCTGAACTGCAATCTGCTAGCAAAGTCCCCTCCTCCACTGCCTCTCATCCGAGAAGCAGCGTGCCACATCAAAAACATCAGAACCTGCCGCCCCCGTGGTTCTCACAGCACACACACAGTGGGCAAAATACAAGCCAAACACAGGACGAGGAACAGAAAAAACCTCTGTGTACAAACAACTCTTCTACAGCAGTGAATAAAAACAGAGTAGAACAGAAAATCTCTCATCATTATGCTTACCTGAGTTTCCCAACTGTTTATAAAATCTGTACTCCAAGTGAAGCTGTGGTGCCCTGGACTTAATTGGCTCCTGAAAGAGAAAAATAAACAATATGAGCAATGTAAAATCTTCACTGCAAACCAATAACATGACAAACTCGCACCACTGACCAAACAAAATTAGCCACTTGCTATGGGCTGATCTGAGAGACATATTAAAGTATAAATAATAAGAAAAGAAAAATCACTTTTCAGAAACGTAGCGTGCAGCAGAGATTACTGTCTGTGTAAGATGCATGACATAACATTCCATCAGCTGAGCCATCGTGTTGTGTTAAGAACTTAAATCTTTATCTGAGGCAGCTTAGCGCAACCCCCTGCTGTTAAAAGAGAAATGACGGAACTGTCGCATCTACCACCTACCAGGAAACCACTCAAGCAGGCAGAGTGTTTCGCCATTTATTCATTTTAATTAAGTCTATAAAACCAAATTCAGTTGATTTTTTTTGTGGCTAATGGAAGATGGACCCAACTCATTCATGTTGAAATACTAAAGCTGGAATTATTACAAAAAGTGCCAAAAAACACAGCTCGGACTGGTCTAATATGATGACATTTTGCACGGCAATACCTTTGTTTAACTTATTTAATGTAATTTTCATGTTCTATTTCACAATAATTTCCTTTTTTCATTGTTTTCTAATAAATTAGCAGAGCCATGTGACCAGAACACTGAACAACCGGGGCATTAAAATTCATTTTGGCCACATGGTTTTACTGGATACAAAAATTCTTATATTTGTACTTAGGCAGGCTTGGAAAAAAATTGTCTAAAGCAATATTTAAAATGTCGGATATAGACATGGAAAACATTATTTTCTGACAGAAAATGATGAAAATCTTTAAGACAAGCAAGAGGAAGCACTAGTTAAACTAGGAGTAAAACATTTTACTAGTCAGTACAAATAAATACATAGAACCACAGATAACCAAATGTCACCGTGGTTTAAATGATTCAGAGATCACTGCTGAACTGCAACAATGAAAAAATATATATATTAGAAATAAGATAAAGGATACCATTCTCAGACCACAAACTAAATTACTACTGGGAGGTTAATATCAAACGTCATGAAAGCAAAGAGCGGAACAGGAAATAACTGAAAGATCATTACACTAATATAACGTACAATCGGCAGCATCTTTGTTGCAGCCCCCACACCTTTAAAAAGTAAAAATGAAACGGAGAGTGTGCAAATGCTTAAAAAGCTTTGTAGTGCTTAATGGAGTGTGTCAGCGAACGCACTGAGCAATGCTTCCATCAGCTCCGCTGGGTCTCAGGTTACAGTGGAGCGTCCATTTGGCACCAGAGTGACACCCAGTATGCATTGCGAGCATCACATTCAGATTTCCACAACATCTGCCTGTCAGGAAAAACACCCAAGGAAACATAACCTCCTGCCAGTGTTTCTCTAGTAGAGCAGCACAATATATTGTCTGCTAATCGTTCTCATAATATTTGTCTCTGCAACAGTGGTATAGCAGAGGGCTGAAATATGTAAATGAGGCTCTAATAAATCACAGTGTCTCTGACTCTAATTATTTAAACCTTTAACCATTAAAGGTGGCGAATCAGTGCATGAATGGGCGAGGCTAAATTGCTACAGCCTGACTAAGGAGACATTTAAATGCGTTGGTTTTGTGACATCATAAACCCTGATTTGTGACATACCACTGGAAACAAATATTTAGAGACTTAGTCCTGAAAAATGATGATATGGGACCTTTAATATCTTGAAAGGCATCTGAATCACAAGATGCAGCATTAAAATCATAATACTAATATACTGTCTGTTTCGTGCAGCTTTATTCTTTAGTCTAGCAAGGCAAACTTTGGGCTATCCCCCGTATTTCTGCTGACTAGTCATTCAACCCATGTGGTCCGAGTCTCAGATGCCTTGCCCTGAGTTGGACATTTTTGAATCCATATGGATTGTTTGATAGTCACTGGGCACTAAGATGGTCACAGAAACAAGGACTGTTTTAGATACACTTTCATCAGCTATCTGCATGAACTTCTATTCATTCATGTTTAAACTGGATTGAAAAGTCTTTAATAGTTCTGTAAATGAAATAACCTCCTGTATTTGCTGTTGCAGACCATGTGGCTCTGTTTTTATTGGAGCACCACTTTGAGAATCACCTGCTCAAACATGTCAGGCAAAACCAAATGGTCCACGTCTGGCCAAATTTTTCTGTCAAAATTATTCTTGCAAAACAGATTTCAAATCAGCCTACAATGTAGACCAATCATCACTAAAAGCTACACCCGACCTCCCAAAACTTTCACAGTCATAAAGCAACATGTGCTCCTCTGCCCTGTATGAGTGACCTCTGACAACTCCCAGAGTCGCCATGACTGCAATTCGGGCCAGGTGCAGTGTCAGAGCACTTCAGCATCCAGCACACTACTGCTGATTACAGCTCTTCTCTCTCACTCAGCTGCTGTCGCACAAACAGACATCAACACACACCTGCCAGGACACAAATATACATTACATACTACAGTGACATCTGCCTGATGTGCACAGTGTGCTATAGCCTGTAGCCTTAAGAATTTAATGCCCACCCCTGCTTCAGAGTAGCTCCCATGTTTCAGATTCTTTGGAGAGAACATTTCAAAATTCAGGAAAAATAAACCATGTTTTTTCTTCATAGTTACTGTTTAGAATACTGTGTAAGGTTCCAATTTGGTGTAAATTTAACAGAATAATAATTTAAAAAAAAACCCAAACAGCATAATGTTCCTGTCACGTCTGGTCTTTTCATAGGACAGCAGGAGTTGAGGAGCCTGAATACAAAAACTGAAACTGAGCTGATATCATACTGTGACACATTAATATTGCCCAGTTGTATCAGACAGACTCTTCAACACTCATGTATAAACACACAGACACACATACACAAAGTAAACTGCTTAATAAAATACAGACTCCAGCAGAAGACTTCCATTAACCGCTATAGACTAACTAGGACATGACTGAGACCCCTCATTCCGGAAGAAATCATTGTACTTCAGACTAAAGTGTGAGGCATATCAATTCAGAGTTCAAAGTAGTAAACAGTAATTAACAAACATTAAAAACATTAAGGATGCCCAATGACATTAATTATATACATTTTGGACGAAAACTGCATTAAAAAAATTCCCAGCTTTGGACAGATCATTAGATTTGTAAGGTAGTTAAAATCAGGATTCGATAATGCATTCACTATACTTACTGTTTAAGTGGGCCTGGGGAACTAGGCATTTTATACATTTTACTGCATATGAAATCCTTAACAAATCAATTTTTCTCAGTGATGCTGGTACAGGCAAACTAAGTTAAGGTACCAACATTTTACAAATGTTGATCACCACTATTAGAAAAACAGGATAGGATACATGAATGTTTTGTTCACGACAGTCCATTCTGCCATTTGAATACTTTAAAAGGGGGTTTAAAGGTATATAACTTTTTATTAACTAAGAGAAAGTGGCATATTTGTACATTTGTACAAACTAATGATTTAAAATACTTTAAAAAGAGAAGCGTGTTAAGACAGTGTAGGGAACCTATTAAATATAACCAACAGAATATAGTATATTTATGTTCTGTAACTAAACATATTGAAGATGAACCTATGAGGGTACCATGCAAACCAAAATCAAGAAAACCTGTTTTACTGTATATGCTCTGATCTGTGTGTATCCTGATGATGTGTTTTTTCAGGCAAAAAATATGAGTAACTTTCACGACTGCCTTGCAAAGGACTGTACCTTTCAAAAGGTTAGGTTCTAACATGCCTCCTTGCTCCAAAAAGCATGGTTCACTGCACAGCCGACAATTTTTTTTAATGTCATGAGCATAATCATGTTCTTAGCATTTTACAAGTCTTGCCTTAATGCAAATGTTGAGCACTCATTAGCACAAGAATTGTGTATTCACATATAATAACAGATTGTGCAGCAATGTTTCAGTCACAGTTCAAGACAGAATATGTCTCAGAGCTCTTCTGGATATCAGCTGCTCTGATAATTCTATCACAGGTGATGCAGTTCACTCAGTTTCCAGGGATTAACAATCCATTTTGTACTAAATGTGGCAGTGTATCACAAAGGGGAATAGAAAAATGTTCAAAATGATGCATGCTCTACTGTTCTGAATCATGCTACAATTAAAAAGGCTTTTCCAATATATTTGCTATTGATACAACTGCTCAACTATTTAAATATGTTTTTTATCATAATGATACACATTCTGAATCCCTAAAAAGGGTAAACAAGGGGAAACACAAACCTTCCTTCCCTATTTTTGAATAGATTAGACCACGGAAAATCAGGATTTTTTAAAAGTTGCCATTAACCTCTTCTAACAAACAAAAAATGTCAGTGACAAGTGAATTTTAAATATCCTGGTGAGTTTTTTGCTTTTTGTCAGGGCAGCGTTAGCTCAGCCTGACAGTTGGTTGGCAGAACAACATGCTGAAGCTACTGCTGAAGAATCTACACTTTTTAAGGTTTTCTTGGATCAAATTTAACTTTCGGCTTCTGTAGAAATCAAAGCTAAGCCAGAGGTATCTGTGCTTTGTTTTAAGAAATTTCTGCCAGACTTCGCTTATGAGCTGTCATCAAGTCAGAAAATGCAAGTTTTTAAACGTAAACCTTTATTAGGTTGTGACTACAATGATTATTAAAAAATATCAGTGTGGAATTTTTTTATGCTGATACGCTGTTTACTTAAAAAAATTACCCTCCAATGTCCATATGTGCATTTATTCCAACACATTTCAATGCACTCAACATCCAAGGAGGCAATATGGCTTCTACTTGGTTTCATCATGAGGGGAAATCATTTTGAGCGATGACGACAGCAAAGAGAAATGAAGTCAAGAAAGCAAGACCCATAAAAATCACAAGCTGATGCAATGCACAATATGCCGATGGCAGGCGGTGATTCACAGCACTGAAGGCACTAACTGATAAATGGTGTTTACTGTGATGTTTACTGTGGCAATTTGTTTTGAAATAAACTGCTGAAAGGACTCATATTTTGACGAGCAGTTGGATTACTTTTTTTTTTTCAGGAAGTAATCAGTAAAGTAACTCAAGCATATTTTGAGAGAAATAAAAAGCAATTTTTATTGGATCACTTTGAGTACTTGCTCTAAGACTGTAAGTACTTCTCTGAAGATGCTTATTACTTCTCTTCCACAAATAACCAAATGTTACTGTATTACATCTCACAGATACAGAACTCATGTTCCTAATAAACATTAGCAAGATGCTCTATTACATACAAATGTGTGTTAGCAGAACAGATCCAGATTAAGGCCTCAAACGTCCTGATGATGATACGGGGCGCATCAGTTGCATAAAGCAAATCATCCAAGAATTCATACACTCATGAGAAACACTTACCAAGTCATTATGAAACAGCTATCATGCAAAGAGGTTCTTGTGTATGAGGTTATGGAGGTTAATCCTCATCAGACAGTTGTTTCATACTGTACTGACAAGCGCTTCGTTTATTTTCTGCTAATACAGAGCGATAACACCGCCTGGGTTTCAGGCCACAATGTCTCAAATTTTAATAAGGTCTCGATGATCTACTGCAACAAGCCAAATGAGCACAACAATTTAAAAAGCCAGGTTAAGGCCAGCAATGGCCTGAATCCGAAACTTGCTTTATAATTTATTAGGCTGCAGTGAATCAACTGCTTCTCATCTTACACAGTTCGCAATCTTATCATTCTAATATCCAATCACAAATCAGTGATTGGAGACTCTACTGACTACCTTTGGTAGCATGTGAGGGAAACCAACTGAGTCACTCGAATGTATAATAATATGAAAAGCTGAGGAGGACTTGCTTTAAGGTAACAGGAATACATAGTGCCATTGTGCAAAATCAGTTTAGGTGTGTTTCCATGATGCTTTTCTACAGCCAGGTGATTCATCACTATTGCTGAGGGGAGCAGAGGGAGTGCAGGTTGCACAGGCCAGCAGAACCAAAGAGAACACGATACAGGCCTTTTTTTGAATGTGACCATCAGCATGTTTTGTTTAAAATGGCAACCTTGCATTTTCTAGTCTACAGCACTAGCCTCATCTTTCTTCTTATGCATCAGTGTTTCTCTAAGAAATTTGTCTTACAAGGGCACCAAAGGCCAAAACAGCCTTATAGGTAACTTGACCCAGACAATGGTCCTACAACCAATGACAGTTAATTGGCCATTTCACACTGAATTTCGCAATCTCCTGCTGACTGCACTTTGATTCTTAAATAAGATATTTTAAACAAAGAATTTACCATGGCTAATGTCAGGATGTGCAATTTAAATGACGTGAACAAACGTTGCCACCCGACTGAGTTATTGATTATTGTTCATATTAGTTGTAGTAGCAGTAGCAGTGCTTTAGCCATGATGACAGAGTGGATTATAATCAGTAATGCATGGTAACCAGAACCATATCAGCATCAGGACAAATTTGACATCATGGCTGGTCATGATATTTAGGACAGGCTGGATTAGCAGACAGACATTTAACCTTTTTAACATTCTTTTTGGCCTATTTTCCTAAATCATTACAAGCATAGTGGCAGTTTGCAGTTCCTGTGTGCCCATTAGTACATTATTACTTGTTTTCACCACACTAATAGGAGTGCAGCAAAGTCAAACACCACAACCCAGGGAGCAAGGAAGAAGAAATCACTGGACTCAGTGGGCGTATGACATACAAATACAGCCCATTTGGCTTTCCCCCACAGTTAGCAGTGTGGAGAAATGGGACACTGGCACCTTTCTCTTTCAGTGAGGCTGCAACCAACAGCATTCTCATGGCTTCATGACTGTTGAAGCACTTGGGCTGGGCATGATCACCTAAACACTACAAAGTATTGTACTACAATATTCACTGTTTAGACAATGACAAAAGGCACAATATCTGGAAGCGGTTATACTGAAGTACAACCTCTTTGAACAACATACTGACACAATGTTGTGGTTGCAGTGTTGAAACCTGTAATATGATGCAATTCAGCATCAAGGAACTAGAATAGGTTGTATTTAGCCTACAAGATGTTTATAAGATGATCAACAATTAATTTCATGCTGTCACAATAATTTCTCTGGCTTATGTATTGTGTTTACAATATATTGCTTGCCAACTGCAGGCACCATATTGGTCTTTGCAATACTAATATTACACAAAGCTGTGCTTGGCAAATAAGCTTTTAACCAATCACTGAACTGTGTGTTGTGTGCTATGAGTATCCTGACCATTGACAGATGTTCCCTGAATATTCCACAGGTCAAAAGCCATTTACACGATTCAACAAATTAATTCTGGCTAGACTTAAAGGGTAATTCCACTGATTTACCCTTAAGATTAAATAATCTGTCACCAGAAGCATTAAATGGTTACAAGTAAGCTACCTTGATGGCTTTTTTTTTTCCCATATCATGCAGTCAGGACTCTATCATGAAGTCAACTTGCACAGCCCACCTCAGAAATGCTAGGCCATTTGTGCTGGCCGTCTCTGCCAGTGTTTCAGATCAGATATCAGGCTCCCAGATGGAGGGAGCAGCTGCAGCAGGCCGATCGCGGTGCTTCAAACGAAGGAAGACACGCAACGCGATCTGGTACCAGCAGTCACTAGCACAACACAGTAATTCAGAAAACTGTAGGTGCTCAAAACAGTTTAGTTCCGCTTGAACAAAAGAAATTGCTTGACTAAACATGCTAACAATAAAGGGAAGCAAAAGGCTAATATCTTGCATTATGTCACTGATCTACTACTTTATGGTTATACATTTACATTTATGGTATTTAGCAGACACTTTAATGCAAAGCGACTTCCATTCCTTAACTACAGGGGGCAGTCTCTCTGGAGCAACTTGGGGTTAAGGGTCTTCATCAGGAACCCAGTGGTGGTACGCTGAAGATAGGATTCAAACCAATGACCTCTTGGTCCAGAGGCAAGTATCCTACATACTAGGCCACCCCCACCCCGATTTCATACAATTTTATTCACTGTTAGTAACATAAGCATTTTTTAACCAAACAATTCACTATCGTGCATTTTCACTGGAAGGATGTGCCCACCAGAACTTTGTCAACGTGACGTGATTAAATGTGATTTAATTGTGTTGTGAACAGCATGAAACAATAAAACCATGAGAGGCCAACTAGAAAACAAGCAAAGGTTGAACATATGCCAGGAGCATATTCTAAAAGTGAAAAGAAAGAAAGACGATACAACGGCACTTGTAATGTACAAAGTGCAAACAACAATTCTATCAGCTTACATGCAACACTATCTTCCACTCCGGCCTTACCGACTTCATCTACTGATCTGTTTTCAGTTTCCTGTGTAGATGATCAGTCCACTGTATCATGGTCTTTTTTTTTAGCAAGAATAGAAATTCTATGTGAAATTGACTGTGCTTCCCCCCCACTGTTACATTCAGAACAATATTTCACTCCATCAAAACACAGCACAGTTGTAGTTGTCCATTATTAGTAATTAATCAAATCATTAATCTGATGACTCACTGGGTAAAGTGTGTTTTTAAAATACTTTACTGGTTAAATATTTACAAGGGATTCTTTAAAACTTCATTAAATGAATGAACAAACAAACAAACAAGGTATTTTTATATAAGGTATCTTTTAGGCTCTATTTTTACTAAGGAAGAGCAGGTTGATGATTAATTATGTATTTATATTTAAATGCCCAACTATATTCAAACACACAACCCATCTCTGTCAATTCCCTGAGAAGGTAAAACTTAACTGATATGTGACAGGGGTATCGCATCAATATGTACTCCACTGGCACTATGACAAGCCATGTCTGGGGTTACTACTAGCTCTGCAAAAATATCAAATCGATTGGAATATCAGAAGAGCACAGATAAGAACACAGAATGAGGGGTGCTGGGTCACAGTTTAGGAGGAATACAGTGTCAAAACCGAGCCAAACAAATGCAGACAGAGTGGGGCAATATGGAATTATAATTTGTGGAACCTTTTAACCATGGTGCACTGTTTGTTACTGTTCAGTTTACTGTAAGTCCATTTGTAAGATTTATATGACAGTTAAAAAAACTAATCCCTCAATTAATTGTCAATTATTGCTATATTACTCAATTACTTGTAGAAATGTACAGTGAGAGCCCCAAGTAGCTGTTTGGAAACACAACTAGGATCGCCCGCTCAAGTGTGTGTTTATGTGCATTTGCTTACAGCATTTCCAGTCTTCTGTTACACCTCAAGGCTCTAGTGAGTTGCTTCCTGAACCAAAGAGTTAAAGCAGTGCCCACAAAAACTGCCCAACAAAGACAACCTTTCAGCAGAGTCTGTCTCTCTCTCTCTCTCGGTCTCTCTCTCCCCCTCGGTCTCCCTCCCCCTCGGTCTCCCTCCCCCTCGGTCTCCCTCCCCCTCGGTCTCCCTCCCCCTCGGTCTCTCTCCCCCTCGGTCTCTCTCCCCCTCGGTCTCTCTCCCCCTCGGTCTCTCTCCCCCTCGGTCTCTCTCCCCAACTCCCTATTCTTCCTGTTACCTTCTGGCTCCCTACACCTCCGTCTTTTTCTCTTTCTCACAAAATAAAAAGAATAATCTCAAACCCCAACACCAGGCACTGACTGGTCATAATGTGTAAATCAATACCACAATTTTGCTTCATTAAGGAAAGCATTTAGCATTTAAGGCTTCTGGACTTGTGTGTAAACAGTGTATGGCACAAACATGTGAACAGCTGCTCCAACATGGCTATACACCGGGAGTCATTAACCAGTAGTGATATCGGGGTTCTCACCAGGTCTCTACAATCTACTGTTTGCTAACTTATTACAATATTGATCTGTGCAACACTGATAGGGCGGAAGGCTACAAAATGCTAATAAACCCTCAAAACAGCCCCAGTGTGTTTTTACTGAGTGTTGTACACCCTGACCCACCACAGCACCCAATTAGCATTTCTGTGAAGGTTTTCATTATGATTATGATAATACACAGTTTTTGGTTATAATTTGATTGTGATGTCAAGGCTCAATTAGATTTGTAATGTCATCATATTCTCTACTTATGTTTGCGTTCAGACTAAAGGAAAACCTCATTTTCAATGCAGTCACAAGTGCACTGACTGTTACAAATGGAAATAAATCACATGGGACATAAAAACAGCAACAAAATGATGGACGTGTTAAATATATCTGAATGACATTACATGCTACACTGATTTGTAAATGGGTGTGGCTAATATGTCAAAAATATTTAATTCTTCAATACCACAGAGGTCACTATTTTTTTTCTGGAATTCACAAAAAGTAGTAGCCAGGCCACATTAAAAAAATATTTATCAAAAAGTATAATGGTTTTTATTCACATACCGCTAGACTAAACTAAAACAGAAATAATCAAGCTCTCTTCATAAGAAACATGTAGGTGGGCAGTGTTCCTCACCTAGATACTCATGATATGCGGAGAATACCCTATTCTAATATAATTTGTCGCATGGTCCGGTCCTCAGGTTTGGCTTAAATAACAATATCTTACAACAAAATAAGCCCCAAAAGTCACAACCTACTGTGATAGATAATCTACACCTGACAACTTCATATGACTCCAAAAAAACATATCAGGCAATAAAATAACTTTTAAACATACTAACTTCAAAGTACCACTTAACAGTAGTGTCAGTTCCTCCTACACTGTGCACGACCAAAGCGTTTGTGATTAAAGTTCACCAGACAGGGAAAATATGAAATCCAGCAGCTTACAGCCTGTAGGTGAAGTCATTCAACTGAATAGAGACAAGCTTTACAGAGATAAAAATGGACTTCTGACACCTATTTCCTTAAAGCCCCTTGTCATTCCTGCTCATGTTTCAGAGGACGAGTTTAAGCCCTGCGAGACTGTCAGGCTACGTTCTCTCAGCGTGGCCAATGCAAGGTCGGGACTGTCAATAGGTTCTCAAATTAAACTGAAGCCTCATCAACTATTCAATTTCTTATAGAATTGAACACTTTACATTGAGTATTTAACAATACACATATTTTCAGGCTTGATGCTATTTTTATGGTCAAAAATTGATTTGATTCATGTTTTAAAATGCCTAGATTCTACACTAGTGATGCCCAGATCAGGCTTTATAAATGACCTGCACCCACCAAACCCATGAGTGTCAACATGTCCCTACTGAAAAAGTGACTCAAATCCCACTGACCTGCAACATTTAGGTGAAATTCTGCTTTTATCCCTACTTTGACCCAACACGCCCGAACACGCTAAATTTTATAATAAGCTGAAACTAACCCAAATGACCTGTGTGCCGTCACACTTGTGGGTCAACCCACACATCAAAATTCTACACAGTTCTACGTATACACAAATGACTGGTTTGACCAAAAAACAAAAACAAAATACGTTTTATTTCAAAATTAAATTTTGCAAAGCAGCACAGTTGCAATATAAACATTACTGAAAGTGAAATGTATTGCTGTTTTCATTTTGTTGTTGTTGACATTTAAATAATTAGTTTAATACGAAGATGAGGAAAACTATGCTTCTTCTTTTGAAAGTTGAAAACAATGCTCATTTCAAACTGATTTTCAGTTAAGAATTAAACATCCCTATAGCAGAAAAAAAAAAAAAAAAAAAACTTATACGAGGGAGGTCACTGCAAATCCCCCAGTAGGAAACTTCATTTGCTGAGCAAGCAGATTCTTACCGCCACCTTCACACCTGCCAGCACACTGATACAAATCAGATTCACACAAAGGAAGCAGAAGTCAGAGCAAGCACTTTCTATTTATATTAGGGCTGTCCTAATCCATATCAAAGGTTTGGGATCGGTGCTGATTCATTCATACTTTAACGGATCATGTTTCAGCTATAATAAGTGAGACGTATTCTCAGAAATTTACTCTGCAGTTGAAATGTCTGAAGTGTGGAGCTATTTCAGGGTTGATCGACATTGACATTGACAATGACAATCGACATTGTTTTAAAAATCCTCCTGATACAGTGCAGGAGAGGATTTCGGCAGAAGTTGATGCCAAGACAACATTGCATGCAACGTTTTTTGACGCCACGTGAACACGCAGCCAACCGAGCGCTGGTGCTGAACGTCCATGTGGACGCTGTGACTTGCTCCAATGAGCAGAAAAACAGTTGGCGCTCAGTCCACGCTCACCTGGCGCCACAAACGCACAACAACGCCTGATCCAGACATCCGTGTGGACAAGGCCTTATGCTTCAAGTCTACTTTGACAACACGAGCGGCAATGCCACCAGAAGCATGTACAAAATACACTCCTACCACACTTTTCCCAGCCAGGAGCAGACTCTCAAGTATTAAAGGGGACATATTATGCAAAACTCACTTTAAAAAAAAAAAATAGTTATAATATGTCTATGGGCTGTACAAAACACGTTCATGAAGTCCTTGCACAAAATCACTCTCACATAAAGAGATATCACCAGCTCTATTCTTGAGTTTCAGTCCCTTTCAAAATGAGCCGTTTCAGGGCTCTGTCCTTTTCATGCGAATAAGTTGTTGCTGGCCACACCCCACCCATCCCATGCTTACGAAACGAAACGAACAAGGTAGTTCATCCTTAACTGCGACAGAAACACAAAAGTCATTATTTGAAAGTACTTACATCTCCCTCATCTGCTGACTTGTCACGGACAGCAGGTACAAATCCCCCCACGACGCTGAAGTTAGCTCCTTATTCACAGCTCCTTATTCGAATTTTTCGTTCCACCTTAAATACTTAAGGTGGAACGTTTTAAGGTGGAACGAAACTGACTGTTGTTGGGACATGGCCATCGAAAATGAAATGGAGCCACGCAGTTCTTCGCTTTTCTTTGTCTTCAACACTTCACGTGTGACTTGCCTTTGCCTGTGGACATAGCGCTCGGCTTATCCGTGCTCGTAAAACTAGCAGACAAAATGGCGGATCTTCAACTAATCTAGTGGGTGGGGTCTCGACAGATGAGGGGCGGTTCTATGCAAACTGGCCCAGTGGGAGGTCACACTGGGCCTTCCCACCCAAACGGCTCATTTTGAAAGGGCCTGAAATTGTGAAGAATAGAGCTGGTGAGCTCTCTTTATGTGAGAGTGATTTTGTGCAAATAACATGTTTTGTATAGCCCATAGACCTATTATAACTAAAGTGAGTTTTGCATATGTCCCCTTTAAGCCAACACTCTTGGCCAAAGTTTCTAATAAGGTAATCCAATTGGATTCTAAGTCAGACACATTTGGGTCACAATAATAAGGTATACCTTAATATAAACATGCAAGGCAACGTGCATCATGAGGCATCATGGATCCTCTGAAATACTGTCACTATATTTTAGGCTAAAAGTTTAGCTAGAGGTTTTTAGACATGGATCAGCCCTGCACCTGCATTCACGACATCCATGTTTGCATTTAAAAACTGACCTGAAACCATTGTAAACACAAACACGTTTTGGTTGAACAAGGTTAACAGGTTAAAACCCATCCACAATACTAGTTAACAGACAATTATATATTATATTATGCAGCCCTAGTACAGACCAGTACACCACTTAATGTACAGACATTAAGCTCTGTTACATCGACTGATGCATGTATATGTTTATACATGCTCAAACTTAAGACAACTGCTTAATGTACTTTCGCAGCTCACAGCTGTTAAAGGTCAGTCCTATATGAGAGGGGTTCCAGTCCTAACTGCCAAACATTTATGAATTCTTTTTAATTACTTTTATTGTACAGATTGTATATGCATAACTACACAGAAAGTACTGCTATAAAAAGAACACAGTTAATATTGCATTAAAGGCAACCTAAAATCAAAACTGATATTTTGTTAGCTCATATCATTGTTAGGTCATTTTAAGTAAGCTTTATTCATATAAACTCCACATATTGTTTTTCCTGTTTGTTTTTTTTCAAGTAAAGTGTCCTGAAGTGTAAATCTAAAACATGATTACATCACTGTCTACAGTAGGCCAAGAAACAACATCATCATATTTAATATTAACCGGTAATATTATTCGCCTGCCCTACCCAGCAACCCCACCATCACTGACAAAAAACACATTACATTTTTTTTTATATTCTGATATCATGAAGCATGATTAAAGGTTAGGTAATCAATGTTACAAAATGGTCATAAATAATAAATAACCAAAAACGAACCATAGTTCAGAATGTCACATTACGCTCATACTAAAATAACTTTACTGCAACAATAACATGCAGTCCAGCATTTCTTAGTTTTATGTTGCAAACTGATTTGATCCATTTCAGCCAATACTCAACACTAAAGTACTTGGGTTGGATTAGACAGGCAAAACATAAAAAGGGTACAATGATAAACGCTTGCTGCCTTCATGACAACTCACCTACGAACTATCAAAGAGGAAACCACGATGGTATTTGCAGGTTCAGAGGCAGTGTGGCATTAAGACAAAACTGCTAATTAGTTTGGACTATTACAGAATATCAACGATCTTCACAATGCTCAAATAAAGAGCACAACCTCACCCAATTTGACTAGAGTACTAATAATCTGCAAAGAAAAAAAACAACCGATCACCAGTACAGGGATTTTCTCAAAGGAGAGCAAGAAGAGAAGTGGTTTCTATACATATACAGTCACAAAACAGACAGATGGTTACAGTGTAAGCTAAGTAACATGTCTACAAGGGGTGTGGAAATACAATGTTCTGAGGTTCTGAGGTCAGGATTCGAATAGCTTTTCAACAGAGCCTTAATTCAAGAGTTCTAATTATATGCTACATTGATTAGTTTGGCTCAAATAAATGAAAGTTCTCTACCAGGAGTTTTTGAATGCCTGCTACAACACCCTCAAATACTGCAACCCCTCGAAGAGGACACATCAGTTCCAAAACCCTGGTGTTTTTCTTGATCTAGCACACCTACTACACCTGGTAATTAATAGACCATTTGAATCAGGTGTCTGAGCAGGGAAATAAGTCGCTTTAGACTCAGAACTGCAGAACCCTGCTCTAAAATTTATAAACTCTTCGGAAAAAGCCTAGTCATTTGATTGAGAGTAGAAATGTGTGTGCGCATGCACATAGCATAGGCCCCGTCTACTTTATTCTGATAGGATGCACACAGATGCCAAGTTTGACTGACTGGAGGACGTAATCACGAAAGATGGTGAAAGAAGGACACTCAAAAAAAACCAAAGGGCTGTTCTGAACATTTTTCTATTATTCTGTTATTTAATACTGTATAAAGTCAGATGTAATCGTAAGCCTTACCAGTTTGATAGCCACATATTCATTGGTGTAGAGGTTCTTCCCCAGCCGCAGCTCACCAAAGTTACCACAGCCAATCTTTTTCCCAACTCGGAAGTTGGGGCCAACCATAAGGACCCCAGAGTTGGTCCCGGTGCCCCTGGGTCCAGTCCTGCTATTGGCTGTTTTGGACATCCTCTTCCCTTCCTCTGCCTCTCCCTTCCCACCTCTCTTATCAAAATCCATAAGCTTGTGATACCCTGGCCTCTCCACGGTTACTCACCGGCCATTCAAAACAGAGAGGCGTCAAAACAAGCCCCAGGGAAACAGTGGGGTTGGAGGCAATGGGTCAAAGGAGAGTTTTTTATATAAATATCTATATACAGATTTTGTATATAAATATCTATATACAGATGCTGTTTTTCTGGCAGCAGAAAGACTGTTGTTTTACCATCCAGAACAGCGATCGCACGTTGTATTAATCCTTCAAAATGGGGTTTTTCCCTCTTCTGATGCTGTAGTGTCCTCAGAGTAGCCTATTAATGCCTAAAATAGGCAGTCTGTGCACGCATAGACACATACATACATACATACCTACATACATACATTACATACATACATACAGATTCAACCAAGCACACCCACACCCACCCACACCTACACACATACACACTCCCACCCACACACACACACACACTCAATCACCAACACACACACACATATATACACAGCTCCTGCTACTGGATCCAGAAGGCCTCTGCAAAACGTCCTCTTGGACTCCTCATGGTTTCCTCCAAATCAGCTTTTGGAAATGTCGCAAACATTCTTCATGCCCAAATATCCCAGTCTGACGGCCGAGGCAGAGACAACGGCAACAGGTTCAAGCAGTGAACTAGCGTGCCTTCTTGCTGAGATACCTGTCAGAAATTGAAAAAAAAAAAAAGCAGTTGGAATGATCAGCAGAAGAGATGAATTAGGTCAAGTGTCACAGACAGGACATATTATCAATTCATATATCAACAGGACTCCTGTTTGATTAGTGTAAGAGCATCCATTTCAAAATGAGCTGAAGAAGTGCTCCAATGATAAATCCAAAAGCTTTCGGATTTACAGGAAACCCATAATACTTAGAAAATCACCTAGATGATCACAGAGACGCTAATCCAAGATGTAATTACCTAACAACTGATTTTCAGCTTTTGAACTGGATCCAATTGGACTAGCAACAAAACATGCACAAAAAACATATACACACATATATTATATAATGATTATATA
>JBBIGA010000016.1:18238055-18255424 GCA_037576975.1 Alestes dentex | reverse complement strand
ATATATGTATGTATGTAATTTGTAACCAGATTCCGAAAGATTAATATATATAGAGAGAGAGGGAGAGAAGGAGGGAGAGAGACAGAGAGAGAGAGAGAGAAAGGGAGAGAGAGAAAGGGAGAGAGAGAGAGAGAGAGAGGGAGAGAGAGAGAGATAGAGAGAGAGAGAGAGAGAAGGAGGGAGAGAGAAAGAGAGAGAGAGAGAGAGAGAGAGACAGAGTTTGTGGATGGTGATTTATATCTTGTTGTAATATCCAACCTCTTTTCTTCTTCAGTTTCTTCACTGACCATGGAACGTATGCTTTCAGGAAATGCCGATCATTTTTCTCCTGCCAGACAAACCCAAAGCATGTCAGATCCACCCTCATGACTAAAAGTTATTAAGGTGTTCTTTTATTAAAATGTTTATCCTTTTTTTCTTCAGAAGTGTCTTCGGTGAGTCCATGAGTTCACTACATTAGTTGCATTTATGGTTGGTCAGTGAGAGGTTTTTTTTTTTCCAATATTATATCTTAAAATTTTTCAATAGAATGGTTATAATGTGGATGCCGGTGATAGAAACCTAAGGTATTCCCTTTAACATATTTTTTCTGAAATTAATTCTTGATGTTTGCCCACTTAAATGTCCCTTCAGCTACCTGTTTCCATGTGGATTTTTGTTTCGCTCTGCATTCAGGCCTTTAACCCCCTCCTCCTTCTTTGCGATGCTTTTGCCTGTCAAGCTATATTAGTGTCTGCTTAAAATAAGTCATTTAGAAGAGCTTCGGTGGCACAGGCCTTGAACCCCATTTAAAGCTCCCGGCTCAGAAGCCTTTGTCTCCTCAGCCTGCGGGATTAGCGGAGATTTGCTGCTAAGAAAAAAAGTAGTTATTTCATGGCACTTTCATGATGAAACCTGGCCAAAGCTGTGTTGGCTGGGAGGATTAGACCCACACAAAGACGTTGCTTGTGTGACTGACCCCCTCCCTAAAACCACTGCACTCCCCTCCACCTCTTTTTCTTTCCTCTTCTCTCCTCTCTTCTCTTCTCTTCTCTTCTCTTCTCTCATCTCTTCTCACCTCATCTCCTCTCTCCTTCTCACCTCATCTCTTCTCTCCTTCTCACCTCATCTCTTCTCTCCTTCTCACCTTATCTCTTCTTTTCTCTTCTCTTCTCTCATCTCACCTCATCTCTTCTCTCCTTCTCACCTTATCTCTTCTCACCTCTTCTCTTCTCTTCTTTTCTTTTCTCTTCTCTTCTCGACACTTCTCTTGTCTTCACTTCTCTCCACTTCTCTTCTCTTCTTTTCTCTCCTCTCCTCTTCTCAGTCTCTACAATATTTTAGGCCACCACAATATCCTGTCTTTTAGATATTTACATGTCAATGTGTAACTGGTTGTAGCGCTCCTTAAAGGGCCTATTTCATGGAAAACGGAACCTTCCTGCATGTTTTAGATCTTTGTGTAAAATCCTCCTCAGTTTCTACCCTGACTCTCTGTCCTGTATCCCCATAGCAATTTTTTCACCCCTTCAAAGCTTAATGGTGCAGCCAACAGTTGGCAAAGTATTCTTATACTGAAATGCTTCTCCTTCGTCCTCCAAACATACATTTGGGGCAGCACTGCACAGTAGGTCGGTTAATCACTATTCCCATGCCAGCCATTTCTTTCCTTGGCAGTGATGTGGATGTTTTAATTAATGTATTTTTTTGAGATTCATTTCCCAGTGACATTTCAGACGGTGGAAATTTCAAGCGGGAAGTGTCAGATCCCCTTTCAACTGCTTAGATGAGTCCATGGCTGTTGAGAGGTTCGAAGGATCACATCCTTTATCTGGACTTGTCTACACCTGACCTGGATTAAGGCCTGATAAGTCCAATGTGCTCTGAGATTGTGCAAAAAAACAACACAAATGGATCAACTGAAAGGAACTAAACTAAAATTTGTTCCATGCAGATGCTTTAGTAGCTTCTTTTCATTTAGAAATTTTCATTTGCATTTTTGAGAACAGCCTGCTTAATTCTAAATAAAACCATCAGGTAAAGTAGAATTAAAACATGAGAAAAATCCTGGATATATGTCTTAGTTTACAGTTTAGGACAAATGCAAAGCCAGTTGTTTTTCATTCGCTCCTTTCCTCTCATCCACCCAACCGCCATAACATCCTGGTGTTGACAGATGTAGCTTCAAGCTTGGCCCTACTGCACTGACCCCCCAGTGACCATTTTTCTCCAGCCCACGCAGCCATTTGAAGGCGACCGCAGAGGGGAGGTGGCTGTTCAAACCCAAACGTTGCTTCTTAAATGCATTCTCATGGCTTTTAAACAGTCTGATGTTTATTTACATTTGTCTAACTAGATGTGCTCCCCCCCACACCAATTTGTCTTAATGCAAGAGTTTAGGGCAAGCTCCTTGGGCATTAGGGTTTAAGCCTCTCCTCTAGTTTAAAAGGCTTAAAGGGGATATCCCTAGGCTCAAGGATCCACAGGCAGGGATTAGTGCTTTTAAAGGCATAGGATGGTTCTGATGAGACTTATCAAACCGCCAAAACTCTCTAACATTAAAAGAAAAGTGCAGAGTTGGAGGCATAGGATGCAACAAACACAAAAACACCATTTGCATGTTCTTAATCAACTCAGAGAGGAGAGCAGGGGATCTAACCACCACGCTCATGCTTGCGTCTAAATATTTACTCCAACATGCTGTGTGCCTCATGATTATACCGTCAATTGAAAAGAAAAGACTTCCCGATCAGGCACTTACAGTGATAGTCTGGTAAAAAATCTAATTTGAGCGACTCCAAATGCACTCAGCTGGACTGGTGTCAGAAGTTTGCTTTAGTTTTCTACAAGCCTAATGTTGCTAATAAGCAATCAACAGTATATAACCAGTCAATTAGTACTGTGCATGCCACATGTGTAAATCATCACATTCTTTGCTCATAAGATGAGTTTCTTTATTTTATTTCAAAAAGGCCTACGTATGTGGTTTCTGACACTGTATGACTTAAATATACACCATGCTATATAGACGGACAAAAAAAAGGGACAAAATTCTGAAACCTTTCAACATATTTCTATAAAAGCTACATTATATGGACAAAAGTATTGGGACATATTTTAATTATTGAATTCTCACCCCACATCAGTGACTGACCTCATAAATGCTCTACAGAATGAATGGGCACAAATTCCCACAGAAACGCCAAAATCTCATGGAAAGTTTTCCATGAAGAGTGGAAGCTGTTATAGCTGCGAAGGGGGGGCAACACCATATTAAAGAATATGTAATTGAATGCAACGTCAGGCGTCCCAATACTTTTGTCCATATATTGTACGTGATGTAAGTTTGTTTGTATTCATAGATAGCAGTATAGCGGTAACATACAGATAACACTCCTGGATGTAAGGGGCCGAGAAACCCAGATGCAATTTTGACTGAAATAATGTTGATTTGACATTGGGGGAAAAGCCTTGAATCAGAATCACTGGCACTGAATTTGCTCCATTTTTTGGCCATTGTTTCAGTACTGGGTCATATTGAATATGGATCGAATGCTAACACTGTTCAGGGTTGATTTAACATTGAGAGCATAATACATTCACTTCAGTGTTCACAAAATATAACACAAAATACTTACACTTTGAGGTATTTGGCAAACATTCTAATCCAGAGTAATTTACAGTGGTAAGCAAGTGCTGCATTCAGAGACTTACCTGAGAACTTTTAATCCTGGCTGCGCTCCCTGTGCAGGGATATATCCTCCAGTCTTCTGTATGCCAGGCGTGTGCAGTATCTCCTGCAGCACGCTGTACATTCCTGTAAGATGGAAAGTTTTACCAACATGTGGTGACCAAAGCCATGTATAACCATGTGATGGACGTGTAAAAGTGTGGGTAACACTGTTGCCCTACATTCATGGTTTGATCCCTACCCAGGCAGCACTGCCAGGTGGGAATAAAGGTCAATCTCCGAATGCTGGGCTTGCCTACCACAGTGGCTCTAAACTACAGTGCCTGGTAATAATGGAAGTAATTGTGATTAATGGCCAACAGAACAAGCAAGATCAAAGCAAATTCAACATAAAAAACCTACACTACATAGACAAAAGTATTGGGACACACCTGTTTTTCAGAGTTGGGCTCAGCCCCTTGCTTTCAGTGAAGGGCTTAATCTTAATGTTTCAGCAGACCAAGACATTTTGGACAACGCCATGCTTCCAACTTTGTGGACACAGTTTGGAGAAGAACCTTTTCTATTCCAGTATGACTGTTCCCCAGTGCACAAAGCAAGTTCCATTAAAACATAGCTGGATCGACAGAGCTCTGACCTTAACCCCATCCAGCACCTTTTGGATGAACTGGAATGGAGATTGTGAGCCAGGGCTTCTCATCCAACATCAGTGTCTAACCTCATAAATGCTCTACAGAATGAATGGGCACAAAAATTCAATAGAAACTCCAAAATCTTGTGGAAAGCCATTAAAGTCACTGTTGGTGTAACGGTCAGGCGTCCCAATACTTTTGTCCATTTAGTGTATGTTGATTCAGTGCTTAGCATCAAATCAGCTTGCTATCTGTGATCTGTGATGCCACAAAAGAAGCGATTCTGATTCTCGAATCAAAATCTGTGTGTGTAAAGAAAGAACTTTTGATATGTTAAAGTTCTTTGACGAACTCTTTAACTGGTTCCAAACAGTTACATTATGTGAAAGTTCTTTAAACCTTTAGAAAATGCTTTTAAAGGGAATTTAATTGTTGCTGAAAAAACTCTTTTTAGCACTTCTTTCTTTAAGAGTGTATGTCATACAGTGTCAGAAAACACATAAGCCTCCTCTTAACATGTTTCTGATGATGGGTGATATTTGAGGTAAGGGAGAAAAGTGGTTTTGTTGACTATTCTTTTTTAAAGGAGAAATACAATGTGCACAGTATTACAGAGGCAGATTCTCAGAATAAGCCTGAATGACAGCGGTTTTACAGTGGACAGCTCCTCTGGTGCCACACAATGGTCTTGGCAACAGGAGTAAACCTTTTATCGACAAGGACCTGTTCTATGTCTGAATGGTTTTTAATGTTCTTTGAATTGGCTAGAAACTACAGGGGGCAGTTGAGAAGGGTCAAGAGGGGTTTCATGTGGCCTTTTGAGACATCCCATAGTGGGTTTTGTTTACCGCTCCTGTTCAACAGATGTTTGAGTTCGAGGGCAGATCGCGCTCTCTCCCTCTTTCTTTCTTTAATTACTCATCAATAGCTGAAATTTGTATTGACAAGTGCCTGTCAAGGAGAGAGCTTTGTAGCTGTCAGTTATCTGTGGTGGAGCCGCTTAAAGCAAGAGGCCCCAACACGCGCCAGATCGATCCAGCAGCAGCACAATCGAGAGGCGCCGGGCCTGCTGGAGCAGGGTGGGGGGCTAAACACTTCTTCTCTGGGGGGATCGATGGGGCCGGCTGGCCTTTGACCCGGCACAGTGAGGGATCCTCACTGCAGGCTAGCAGGGCAGCGGCGGAGTTTAAGCCCCCAGCGAGAGATCAGAGAAACACTCAAGAAACACAGATTCAACAAACACACACACACACACACACACACACACACACACTTTTTTTTTTTTTCAAACTTTTGTAAAGTGTCCACCCGCAGAGAACCAGTCATTCAAGGCTCTGAAAGTTTAGAATAACCCAGCTTTCACAACACTGTGTTGTGAAATGCGAATATTTCACTTATCTGGATAAATGAAGCCCAAAGTAAGGACTTTCACTTTAGCTGTGCAAATTACCCACAACCTTAGTTCTGATACCAGGCCACCACTCGAACGCACCACAAAAACACAGAATCAACTTATAAAATGTTGGGCCTTCTGTAGAGTGAGTCTCGACATGCATGTCTTGTTTCTCACACTGATAATACAACCAAGTGCAAACCTTTTGACACCCCTGTTCAAATTAAAACATGTCATTGCATTTTACAAAGCAACAGAAGACTATGGAGATACCAAAACACTTCCTGCTTAAATCAGTCAACCTACAGACTCAAGGTCAACATGTAAGACATCGCATAAAACAAATCATGTATAAAAACAGATACACATACATATAAATGACATAAAAAGGTTCACAAAATAATAACGCATAGATGTGTGTGTTCTACAAGTAGGCAACTGTACCAGTGTTTCCACACAACATAAGTAGTGTGTGGAAATGAACCTTATGTTGGATTAGCCCAGGTTTATTAACCCGGAACATACATTTATACATTAGATCTCTTTAACACACCGTAGAAGTAGTATTTACTCCTGCAGCCTCAAACACTTGCTCAACACCATCTAGGTTTCTTCGGTAATATTCTCGTGGCATCATTATATGCCAGTCTCTGTATGCTAGTTCGTTTTTGTTAGTTCATATAATATTCACTGCTTGGAATGTCTTTAAGAAATGAAACTGAAGGAGGACTGTTGAAGTACAAGATCAGATCTGAAAGCAAAACCCCCACCAAGCAAAAAAGCAAAACCCCCACCACACCGCCAAGGATCTTCCAGAAAATTTACCTGGCCCAGGAATAATGACACACTGGCCCACTGTGCATTGTTGCTGCATAAACTTCTTCATGGAAGGGCCATTAACCATGATCTCAACACCAAATTCTTTGGAATCAAGGGCTGTAAAAATGAACTCATTAACGCATTTTTGGAAAAAAAAGAAATATTTTAATAAAGAGAGAACTTGCCAACTGTTAAATATGTGGGTGAATCTGTGCATCAATAGGGACAACAACCTCTGTCGGTACAACAGAAAAGTGGAGCTACAAAGGGGTTCTGATAAAGTGGTCGGTGAGTGTGCACAGTGGGTTAAAACCCCAGCACTACCTACTGTGCCTAATACCAGTGCCACACATGCACTACCAGGCCACTGTCATATCAGAGCTACTATTGTGCTGAGTATGGTCCGCCATCCGAATAATACTTGGTCAGCGCTGGTCTTATGGTGGTCCCTTTCCACTGATGGATGGGGTAGAGCAAAGTAATGGGTTACAGTCTGTAACTAAATATATAATGTAAGGATTTTGTTCTTGGTGATAAACGTACCTAATAAATTGGCTGTGCAGTGAAAATTGCAGCTCAGTTTTGCTCAGCCGCAAATCTCAACACTGCATCAGAAAATGTGAAGTCGCCACCACGTCAAATATGTGTTTTTAAGCATGTTTTGTCATATTATGTTCAGTATGTCTTGGAAAAAATAACACAAAAAGTGTTATCCAAAACTGGACACACGGAAGTGTTAAAAAACACATGATGTAATGTTTTTAATATGTCTGTTTGGACTGAGCATCTGTGTTAATGGAAAACTTTTCATTAATTTTTTTGTGTTTGATAGCACAGGGCTTTCCATGCAGATTCAAGTTGTTCATAAAGCAAAGGCAAGTCTAAACAGGAGCTTTTATTCTAGTCCATGGGGCTGCCTGAGGGTCTGTCTCCTTGAGTGACAGATCAATATTGGAAGTGAATTGAACATTAGTCTCCTAATTAGGCTCAAGTTTGTACTGGGTGGGACAGAGTTAATGACCGACCTGAGGTCAAACGGAGGCCAGGCCAGGCCCAGCCGGCTGTGAATGCTCTGCTGTGCTTAAAAAATAAGCCAAGGACTAGTTCTGCTCTTTCAGACTGCTACAGATTCAAAGTGTAACATCAATGTTTAAAGTAGTCAAGTTTGTACATTTTAAACAGTACATGCTTCTGCTTTTCGAGTCGCCACTAGCGTAACATCTCACAACTCTTGTGAGAGGATGGACAAATAACAGAGGTTCATGGCTGACTAGATCTACATCAGATAACAGAGGTTCATGGCTGACTAGCATCACACTGTGGGATGAGGGGAGAGGGAGGATCTCTCTGCCTGCACAAAGAGAAATAGGCCAATTGTGCTCTCCTTGACACCTTGCCACATGTAGCTGTGGCATTACTGGGGATCAAACTCATGATCTTTTAACAATAGAGGCAACGCTTCGATGGTCATGCCACAATTTTTAGCTGTGATGTGCTTTTAGGTGTAGCAAGAGTGACGGTTAGCCATGCTGTTTGCATGACGCTAATCAGTGGTAATAAGCTTTGGTAACTTGACGGCTACACTAGCACTGTAGCTTCACTACAAAACCAGTGAAGAACCAATGAAGACACCAAACATGGTACAGCTGATTGACTTGGAGTAAAAGGATTTTTAGTATTACTTTCAGAGTGTACACTACATGTGATGCTGCAGACAATAACAGGCTTTAATAAATTGTGTATGACAGAGAGTTAATCAGCTCCAAGCTTAGAGGTCAGTGTGGGCTCTTCCCAGCATGTCGCCCCCCTGAGTGTCCCCGCCAGTCAAAGGTGATCAGAGAGGGCGCTCTGATCGAAGTTGATAATGAACAACTCTCTAAGCTGCTCCATCCCACATGCCCAAATCTCTAAATCAGCCCCTGCACAGCCGCAGTAGCATTGTGCCTAGTATTGATCCTGCAGCGCAGGGTTTTTTAATACCTGCCGTCTGCAGTGGACCGCCCGGATGGGAAGTGACGGCTCTGGGCCTGGTGGGTAAACACAGGGGCCCAGGGAGAGGAGGACACAATGGGGGCTCCTCTCACCCTTCTCTGCCCTTTTTGTTCAGTTTTGTTGTCCAATAAAACAGCTGCTGAGTAAAAGAGGGACTCTGGTCAGGCATCTGCTGGCTGAGGCCAGGAACAGCACACAGATCGTAATGAAGCAGAGACACTCAGAGAGATATTGCCTTTAAAGAGGTAGCTTGTGAAAACTCGACTTCACATAATTTCTCCATTATGTTGTCCAAACGTAGTCAATCAGATGTGTTTAGTTTCTGAAGTTTGCTTCTTTAGATTTGTGGCGCAGTTGTGACGCTAACGTAGTCAACAAAAAACACAAGCTTATAACGCTTTGGTTTTTTTTTGTTTTTTTTAATATAATGAATAATAAGTTAAAACGTTTTTTAGCTCATTACAGAGGCAGCTGACAAGGGCCGGGATATATTAGGCGGCATGTGAACAGTCAGTTCTTGAAGCCGACATGTTGGAAGCAGGAAAAGTGGGCAAGTGACTGGGGGTCACATTGTGATGGCTAAACCTTGGTCCGAGTTTTGGTAGTGTACCTACCAAAAGTGGTCCAAGGACATCGACCCAGTGACAGTGTCTTGGACAACCAAGACTGGACCATGGAGCAAAAGAAGAAGTGGCCTAGTCTGATGAATCATTTTTCTTTTACATCTAGTGGGCAGCTAGGTGTGTGTTTGTTGCTTTTAGAAGAGATGGCACCAGGACACACTGTAGGGAAAAAAACAGGCTGGCGGCAGCAGTGTGATGCTCTGGGCCATGTTCTGTTGGGAAACCTTGAGTTCTGGCATTCACACATACTACCTACCTAAACACTGTTGCAGACCTCGTACACCTTCTCCTGGCAATGGTGTTTCCTAATGGCAGCTGCCTCTTTCAGCAGGATAGTGCTCCCGGTCACACTGTAGAAATGGTTACAGAATTGTTTAAGGAAAATGACAGACTTCAGGGTGTTCACTTGGCTCCAAATTCCTCAGATCTCAATATAATCGAGCATCTGCGAAGTGTGCTGAACAAACTAGTCCAATCCATGGAAGCCCCACCTCACAACTTAAGAGGCCTTAAAGGATCTGCTGCTTACATCTTGGTGCCAGAGACCACAACACTCCTTCAGAGGTCCTGTGGAGTTCAGGTTTCAACGATTCAGAGCTGTTTCAGTGGCACAAGGGTCTCCTACACCAGCAGCCCCCAACCTTTTTTGCGCCACAGACCAGTTTCATGTAAAACAAAGTGTGTTTGTTCTTTACTCATTTTTGCTAATGAGACGTTTTTTGTTTTTTTCCAAAATAAAAGATCTTTCAGGCTCTGATAATCACTAAAATATTTTTATTCTGTCTTTCTGCGGCCCGGTATCAACTGACTCACGGACCGATACCCGTCTGCGGCCCGGTGGTTGGGGACCTCTGACCAACACAATATGAGGTGGGTGATTTTACTGTAATAGCTGATCAGTATATACAACCATGCATTTATGATGAGCTATAAAAGGTGAACGGAGAAGTTGTTGTCATCGATGTATTACGCAGTACAGAAAAAGAGGCTAAATAAAGAAATAATGCAATTAGATTTAAACCATTTAATAGAAAACAAAAATAGATACAAAACAACTTTGATACAGCGTATTTACAGCCTATGGCTTCAAGATTAAACCATTTTATAAAGAACAATGCCTTAAACATGAGACAGAAACAGTCGGTGTAATGTCAAATGTGTACAGTGACAGAATTAGCAGGCAGGTGTGTGGTCTAGGCCTAGTCTGAGTGAGTGTATTAGCCAGCCAGCTCAGATCCATGCTATTCACAGGCTGTGATTTTAGAACAAAAATGAAAAAAGCAAATCAGGTGTCTCTTGATCAGCCTAACTCCATCAGCTTATATCTAAGGTCCTGATTGGGGGAACAAACCAAAAAATGCAATTCTGATAAACTCTCTTTCACCGTCGAAGGGGAATCCTTTCAGGCGATTTTTCAAAATTCCTGTATAAAATATGAAACACTTTGTTCTAGAGAAACTAAGAGTGGTGGTGAAAGCAGCCTGACATCAAAAGTGTTTGCCTCTGAAAGCTACACCACAGAAAGGTAATACATGAAATGGTTACAAACATGTCGCCTGAAGTCTGAGACATTATTTTTGGATGGTTCTGAGATTTTAGCCTAAAATACGTTCATTAAAATCTATTTGTAGCAAAGTTGTACATTCAGGCAGTTACAGTGTTCACAAGGAAAGCATATTTTCCTGGTTTCACCTTGATTTCACCCCTATCAACATTACTTACAAAAGATCCACACAACTCTTGTTGTTTGGTTGTTTCGGACAGTAAACAAAATGGCTATATTTGTGTTGTACATACTGCAAGGCCTGGTTCTTAACTGCAATGCACCATTTTATGGCAAATTTCATGTGTCTCTGAATGACTGTTTACATCTTAAATTATACAGAAATTTAAAAAAATCACTGGAATTCCCCTTTCATTGTAGTACAGGTAGACTACATCCTCCTAATAAATTTATCATCGAAGGTACAGGCTTCTGAACAAAAGGCTGAAAAACAAACCTTCTATGGCTAGCTATGGGTCATGTTCCAATATGCTTTTCCTCATGGAGGTGACATCAGTACTAAACTTGATCTGGTGAGTAGCACTGTGGACTTAACACTGTAACAAATATCTCATTACATCCTCTCCTGCTGTAATACTAACACCTCAGGTTTTCCAGCAGTGCAACATAGAGCCTTTCTAAAGCAGCAAACGCAAATGCGTCTTTTTCGTTCCCCCAACAGTCTACGCCATGGCACTATTACAACTTATGTGCATTAGGGGGGTGTTTTCATCAAATGGTACACAAATGAAACATAAATGAGTAACACAAATGTAAAATAAATAACAGTCTCAAAAGGAGACAGGAGGGTCATATTTAACCTCTAAGGCAAGGGTTCCCAACCTCATTCCTGGTGACTCCATGCTAGGCGAGACATTTTGGGTTTTTTTTTCTCCACTCCACACACCTGACCCAGCCATTAATTTAGTAGGTAGTTAATGAGTTAAATGAGGTGAGGAAATAGAACAAAATGCGCATGGTGTGGGGTCCCCAGGATTGGGATTGAGAACACCTGCTTTAGAGGTTACCTCTTCTGCAGTCTTGTTTCAAGGCTGCCTGAAGAGGGCGCGTATGGGAATAAAGCAGGCTTTGTTTCAGACGGAGCTGTACGTAGATGATAGATCTTGCATCAGGATAACAGCCAGGTCTGTACACGTTCGCCCCTTTTACAGGCAGTAGTAGCATCTTCCCCTCTTTTTCTTCTTTGCTCACCTCAGTGCAAATTCAGACCAAACAGCTGCGGATGACCCTTCACTCTGGCTTTGTTCTTTCTTTGCTTTCTCTCCACTCTCTCGTTCTCGCACCCCTTCACTCTGCCTCTCTTCCCTTTCCTCCCTGCCTCCCTCTGTCCAGTCATACAGGGTGTGAAGGAATGGTAGAGAGCAGTGACTCAAGATAGTCAGAGGTCATCTCTTGACTTTGGCATCTTCTTTGATCTTCCATATCATGAGCTCCATGCAGGCAGCAGCATCCTCGCTGGAGTCATGTCCATCCACTACAGAGAGAAAATTAAAAAATACATGAGGATTTTTTATTCTTTTGGATTAGCATACTTCTTAAGGTCCCAATGTAACAGTTTTATCTCCAGATATATAACATTCTTTTTAGGGGCAGGTAGATTCAGCCTGTATGACCTTCAAAGTTAATTGTTTAAACCAGGAGTGTGCAATCTTACCTGCAGATCAGTCTGATAAACCCTGCCCTAGGTTCTTGCTACCTTCCAAAAAGACTAAAGTAACAGGTCAAGAAACTAATGAGAACAGTCAGATCAGAATTCATCCTGGCTACCTTGCAAGGGCTTGCACTGCTCACTGTTAGCTCATTATACCACTATAGCAATTATTGATATTCTCACAAATGACTTTTTTGTTGTTGTTCATGACTCATGTGGATTATGAGTGACATTGATATCAAAATGTGTGCACACTGGTCCATTCAGGGCTCTTGTGGTAACTTACACAGACAAATGTGCTAAGAGATGCAGGCAAATAATCTGAATTTAACAAAAAGTCTTGTATCGCAAGTCAGCCTACAGCGCACTAAAAGTGTTCCAGAAAAGTGTGTTGCCCTCACCGTTGTCCTGGATGATGCGTTTGAGGTAGTCAGCCATAAGGTTGCGGAGAGCACGCTTGTAGGGCAGCCCGAGACGGTGGGGGAAAACCACAGCCGTATCCACAACCATACTGTGCAGCAGCTGAGGGAATACAGCACAGGGCTGGAACTTACAGAGCAAAACAAGACACAGAAAATTAAAAAGCTGTGTGTACATGTGCCTTACCTTAAGGGCCAAGAGGTCACTCTCCAGACTGTGGCCAATCAGAATGGACTCAGCACTGAACATGTTCAGTAACACAGCCTGGACATCTCGCAGCCTCATTGTTGCATTTTCTAAATCCTCCTCCGTCACACCAGAGAACCTGGACACACACATCAGGCAGTTTATAAAGTCATATAACCAAAGTGGCTCTGCCAGAACATCAAAAAAATAACGAAAAAAAAAAACAAAACTTGTGAAATGGTAATGAGAGAATAGCAATATTTACTGTTTGGAACTACATTACTGCCTATTGTTGGTCTGTTCATTAAATAATTCTCACTAAATAGTGTAAAACACACACACACACACACACACTCACACACTACCCATAACATTAAAACCACTAACAGGTGAAATTAATAGCACTGACTACCTCATAATCTTGATATATGTTTGACCCACTTTACTGGGATCACAGGATCTGCTACAGGCACCTTAAATTCTACAAGTCATTAGGTGGAGTCTCAATGGATCAGACTAGCTTGTCAAACACTTCCAGCAGCGAATTTGGAGAATTTGTAGGCCAATGATGTAAAAGAAAACATGATTTATCCGACCAGGCCACCTTCTTCCATTACCCAATAGTCTAGTTATGATGCTCACATGTCCATTATAGAAATTTTGATGGGATCAGCACTCTGACTGGTCTCAGTGTTATTAACTTCACCCGTCACTGGTTTTAATGTTATGGCTGATTAGTGTTTATATAAAATTCAATCTGTGGAAATCATGTAAACCTGAAAATCACTTGATTTCCACAGACTGAACATGATTTCTAGGTTTCATCACCAACAGCTTTTATTGTTGACCTCCCCTCAGAAAACCAAAACTGAGAAAATATTTAAAGGTTCCACGGCATTTCCTTCAGTGCTGCATTTTATCAAGGGACACCAGATAACAGTTCATTTAGGGTTTTTTTTTTAACCCTTTAGACCCCAACACTGTTTGGAATTTTTGGCACTTTCAGAGTCATAGCATTTATCATTATTTTAAACTAGATCATTTATCATAAACCAAAAGGGTACAATGACAATTACATATCGTCACTGATTTTATTTTGAAGGTGAGTGCCACCTCATTAATAGACATACAAAACTAAAGGGTAGAAATTTTCCCAGAGCTATGAGCCCAGGACAAAAGAAAAACATACTCTGATGTTGTAACATGCACAATAATTATAGAGAAAATACGTAATAAAAATAAGAATTCCTAGTAATAAAGAACAGGGATACAAAAATGAAGCGACAACAAACGTTCAAGGTAATTGTCTATGAATTAACTATAAAATCACTATGTCATACCCATAACCGAAACCATGGCTGCAGGCGTAGTCTAAAAACTTTCCTCAGGCATCTACAATTTAACAAACCTGCTCATTACTCTGAATGAGTAAAGCAAGAGATATTAAGAGAACAATATTTGCACAAAGTTAAGTATCAAAGGGAAGTGTCTGTTTTAGCTGACTCATAAAGGCTTTGAAATGTTCCTATAAATCTATACAAATTGATATTAAACACTGATTATAACACGCAGAGTTTCCAATATTTTTAGAAATGTCCATGGTGGAACAAGAAAATGGCTACATGTACAGTAAACCTGCAAAAAAACTGCTATAAAAACAAATTGATAAAGATTTTTTAAAAAAATTACATTTTGAACATTTCAAAACTGATATATAGCATAACCAAAGATATTGCCTGTTTGAAAAAAATGTTTTTTTCCATAAAACACGTCAAATTCTGACTGTATTTTACTTTGGAAAAAGTGGAAAACAAAGTAAGGGTGAATTTAAAACAAAAAGTGTTAGTCAGCTAAGTTTACTTGGTCATATAATTCAACTGACACCTTGTGTCTCTAAAGATCACCCAAGGTGTGAGAACACTGGGTAATACGTTTCTTTTGCCATTCATGACAGAGTATTACTCGCTTATTATTGTACAGTTCACTTTGCCTGGTCTCCTTCCTTATGTCTGTTTTTTTTAACTGAGAAAATGTGTGTGGGCGTGTATTTAAACAAGAGGATTGCAGTTATGGACATGATCAGGAATAGCAACATTCAACAAGTAAGTAGCTGGGCTTCAGCCTGTAACGGCCTTTAAAAAGGTCAGTTTATCATGTTAAATCCTTATTTACACATTAATTGTGACAGTAATATATAGTGCACTGCGAGGCTTATTGATTGATTTCTGTGCGTGCTTTTGAAATCCTACCGTGTGTTGTAGTCCACCACTTTACTCTCTGGTTTCACGAAGGTGTCATAAATCACTTTAAGGTCAGAGTTGATCACTGTTACCCTGGTCAACTCCAAGCCTTGCTTTGTGTAGCACTAGAAGACAAATCAGAAAGTTTATTGCAACATTAGTATTAATACTGGGCAACAATAAAAAAATTTGATTGCGGTTAATCACATGGTTTTCTACGATGAATCACGATTAATCGCATTGTTATATGCAAAATTAAAGAATTTGTTTAAAAGTAGTGTTTTGCGCACTTCTATTTTTAAAGTACTGCTATATGAACAAAAGTACAATAACATTTGGTTTGCAAACACTTAAACAAATAAGGAGCTTTTTAACAGCAGTGTTCCCTTTAACACAGTTGCATTTAAAATGTTTCTGGTAAATCTCAACTTAAACATTAATGTAATCAAATCAAATATAAAACCAAAGCTATTTGCCAATGCAGGGCAATCACGTTTGATCTAGTTTATTGTAGACAGAAGTAATGGGACACCTGACCCCCGCAACAACCAGCTGAGAACTAGAGCGCTGTGCACACACGCAAGCACAAAAGAGCAACAAACTTTCAAAATAAAAGGATTTTTTTTAAATCCTGTGTTAACGTGTGATAAAATAATTGTTGGCATTAAGTACATAATGTGTTAATGCAATAATAACATGTTAACGTGCCCAGCCCTAATTAGTATGTACAGCTGTGTGTTTGAGTAATTTCCCAAAGCGTGAGCTTATGTAAATAACTGCTGTCTCACCATTTCACAGTCCAAAGCGTAAACTCCTCCATTCCCATCGGCCGGTAAAGACTTGTTAAAGGTTTGTACGTAGCCATCTAGAGACTCCTTACGGCCGTCCTGAACGTGTTGCTGGAGAGGAGAATGACATTTACATTTCTCATCGGGGTACCACGAAGCAAAACACAATGCGTTTTTACTGTTTGTCCTACAGAGTGTTCACATAATATCAATTTTGTTTTATAGATATACATTTGTGAAGTCAGTGACTCAAAGCGGCCAATACAAAGGCTTCAAAAATTCTATGTAACTGAAAAATCTTCTGATCACTTAAAAGCAACTTGAAGGTAAAACCAATGGCTAAGGTCTGACAGGTTATTGTACTGTTTACAACTACGTTGACATGTTATAGCTATGGTTAGCATGATCCAGCAAAACATGTTTATGTTACAAGCTAGATCATTTGCTGGATGCTACAGTGTTGGATCAAATCAGGTCAGTGGTTCACAGTTCGTAATCAGTTATCAGCACACCTGCTAGTTAAGAATACGACTCCTTGTTTAAAGTTTTGCTTCATCAGCAGGATTGTTTATCAATAATATAACCATGGGTCAGTAGTGTCCAACATCATTAGCCGAGCGATGCATCTCACTGGGTCTAGTTCTCACTTTTACAAAATCCATAAAATGTATATTAATACAGATAGACAGGTGTCAAAAAATGTCTCAATCAGATGAAGGCGGCAAGAAAATAAAGAAAAGAAAATACAACTAAATAGAAATGCAATATAAAAAAAAAAGTTTTGCAGACTTACTTTAGCTACCTGACACCCAGGAGAGCCCACAGCACCAGAACAGCAACTGTACTGAGTCTCCCAACCTCCTGGCGCTTTGAGACACATACACACACGTATAAGATAAAGACTGCACTTTAATAGCATGACTCAATGTCTTTGAATGGGTTTTGACACTTCTCTGTAGAATCATTCACAAAATATCTTCCTATGATGTATTTCTACCCAAAAAGTGTTTGAGAAAAAGGGTTTATAATTGCATTTAATGATCATGCTTTTATTTATAATTATATTTTGATTTTTTACTGTTTTTTAAAAGTATGTACGGCAATGTGACTAAAAGGCTGAATATGGCCATTTATCATTTAATTGATCTTTTTAGCCAAATGGCCTGGTCAATCAGATTTGTGCTCACAGATATGGACCAAAAGAACATTTAAAAATTTAGATATGGAAATGAATGTATTGCTTTGCAACAGAGTTAAATCACTTAAATCTGCCATAATTTGTAACGTAATTATCCTTACAATTACGTTACATCTCTTACACATACACACACACACACACACACACACACACACACACACACACACACACACACACACACACACACACACAC
>JBBIGA010000016.1:18213182-18234120 GCA_037576975.1 Alestes dentex | reverse complement strand
CACACACACACACACACACACACACACACACACACACACACACACACACACACACACACACACACACACCTCTGTATCTACGTAGTCTGCCCCAGTGGTGGTTGCATTCCTCTTTGCGAATGCAGCTGCCGAGGGCGTTGATTTTATATTCGGCTCCACACCGGCAGCACACTTTGGAAAAGGCTGAAAGAACAAAAAAACACCCTTAATTAAGTAAAATGGCCACTAGAAACTCAGCAAAGCTGTGTCAAAAGGCCTGTCTATTAGTTCTCAAATATAATTACTGTAATAAACAGACCACTGTAAGTTTACATCACCTTCAAGAAGCTTAGTAGCGCACTGTGCTTGAACACAATTAGTCAAGAAATATAACCATTAAAAAATGTGGTGACACTTTGAGCACGCTGCCATCTACTGGTGGAAAGGTGTAACTCCCTGAAAGGCATGACAGCATAACTGGTGGGTGAGGAACTCAAGGAAAAAGACTTACTGCGTACTAGCACAAATATAAACCCTCTGACAGGGACAAAAGTTACAGTCTAACTTTTAGATTGTCTACAGTCATTGATTAACATTCCATCCATATTTTATCTGTTCTTCATTTTTGAACTACATTTTGGCTATGTAAGTTCAAATTAATTAGTAAGGCTGATAAACATGCTGCAGTGAGTGCACTTACGATCGCTGTTTTTCTTCTCAGGAAGGTTACAGATGACTGCATGACCCAAGCGCTCTGGGTGCGGTCTGGGGTAACCGTGTTCCTGCAGCTGTTCCTCACTCAGAACATACTCTTGCAGTTTCCGATACAAAATCACACCTGGAGAAAAGCCACAGTCACACATTCTCACATGCACGTGCACAAGCAGCACTTATTTTTCTGCAAGGATACTTCCCATTCAGTGTTACAATAAATTATAATACACCATTTTAATAATGCACCGAATCAAGACAAAAAATACTGTTTTTTTTGGCAATGTTAAAACTAATTCTTGAAATTCTTGGATTTCACCCTTTAGATAAACAGAATGAACAGTGAAACTGAAATAGCTACACATGGCTGACGTTTTCACTACAGACTTGCTGCAGCTTAAAGTGACCTGCACAGCTAAGCAAAGACAGTGTTTCTCATTTTTATTGCCATTCCAAATGACTTGTAAAGCCACCTTGTTGAAGGTCTAGTTAATATATGTTTGTTTGTTTTGGTAAAACTTTGTCTTTTTCTCCCACTTTAAGCCAAAACCTGTGGCCAATTGTCCATGCATCCCTAGGCAACAATATTCATTAAAGCATTTGTTCATTTTTGGCAACAAATATTTTTAAGACGAAAATAATACAATCTAATTGTGGTGAAATTTTGGAATTGAGGAACTACTCCTAAAAATGAATAATCATAATCATAATAATAATCATAACAATCATAATCAAACCACCAGGTCAGAGATTCTCGCCGCTCTCAGGCATGCTTTACCTCTGAGGTCTTGGTCCGGCTGTTTGCCCGTGCGGTTGATGGTGTAGCTGGTCGTAGCTGCCAGCCGGCCACCCAGAACACCCTCGTGAGACTGGGCCCTCTTATTTACAGAACCAACAGTCTTCTCTGGGGAAGAGCAGCACAGTTAACTTCGCATGGACACGTTCTTTAAAATTGCTCTCCTTATGAATCAGTGACAATATACTTCCAATTTCATTGATAAACAGGGTGTCTGCATGTTATTACACAGACATGTTTTGTATGCTGAAGGTTCCCCACATAAGTGGTGCTATAAATAGCTTTTGAAGGCCATATTAACCAAAACCAACAGGAAGTTGCAAAAGCATGTATGTTCATAGTTTACAAATTGTGTGCCTCTGAAATAAGCATTTGTAATTTTAAAATACTATCTGACTGTGAAACTTAAAAACTGCAACAGTAAACCGTATCAATGTAACACTGCAACATACAACGTATAGAAAATTCTGTTTAAATTAGCCCTAGTAGAAATTAGCATTGTTGTGGCAATGTAATAGGAGAAATAAAGGGTACTTAAAGTTTTGCGCTCTGGTTAATGTTGCAGTGATTAAATTCATTAAATGATTAGTTTAGTGCATCAATAATGTTTTTTTTTCCTTATTGTCATTAACATGTCTCTAAAAGCATGCATGCTCATTTATTAATTAATTTAGTTAATCACAATTTCTGTCTTCATTGCTCAAATGAGATCCTAAATAAAGTTTTTCCCCCAATTAAAACAGTGCATTTTGTTCTAATTATATAAGTGGATAAAATAGGTTTCATCAGAATGCTTGTATTACTGTCAATACATACTGTAGATATTTTTATTCATAGCAACAGCATGTGTGAAGTTGGGAAGGGTCAAACAAAAAAAAAAATGTTTGGCATTTAAAAATAGTTAATAGAGATCAGACGTACTGCTGGTAGCAGGAGCAGCAGGGATGCTCTTGTTGCGAAGTTTCTTCAGCGTGTTCACTGCACAATTCAGATAGATGTTTTTACTGCTGCTCCTTTCATAGACTAGCTTCTCTTCATCCAGACCCTGGTTAAAAAAAAAAAAAATACCACATGAGGAGTAAACGTGAGATTTTTAGCAGTACGCACATAGGACAAGTAATTATTTTACCTAAAAAACCATTTTATTGTTTACTGAGTAGGACAAAACCAGAACTGAACGTGACAAGTCTATTAAAAAGTATAAAAATACATAACATTCATATACATATTTATCAATGGAAATCAAATATCCTTCTTTCCTAGCAAGTCCAGTACATACAAATCACATGTATGTATGCGCAAAGAGCAGTAGTCAAAACAAGAACAGTGCTCCACGTTTTTTGTTTTATAAAAAGTGTTATAAAACAAGGACTGCAAGACTTGGTTCAAAACTTCAAAGACACAGAACAAAGCTTACCATCTCGAAAGCTGCTTCTTCTGAGCGACAAAATTTAAGACATTCATCAATGAAAACGTTGAGGTAGCGCTGACGGATATTAGTGGGCACTTTGGCTCCAAACTCTGTAGGAATGACTGGCCGCTTCATAGAAGAGCTCTTTTTTTTTAGAAAGAGAAAGAGAAAGAGAAAGAGAGAGAGAGCGAGAGAGAGAATTAGCAGGACACTCATATTGCACCTAAAATGTTAGTGGTTTAACAAAACACATGTCTTCGGGTTCCATGATTTCTGATTCTGTTCAATTTTCAATCCTTTTTATTATTTGATTCTAGAGAGTACTAATTTGAGTTCTTTTTCACCCAACGCCAGCTCTCAAAAAAACTTGAGGGGTCATTTGAACCTAGGCATGTAGCATATGCCCTGCCATCTCCCTGCCTACTCTAATAAGATGCCTAGTTTTGACCAATAATAGTAGTTTCCATAAAAGTCTGCTCATTAGAGACACCTGAGTGTATCAGAGATATAGTTATATAGTTGAATTCATTATTCAGTAATACCTCATACACAATAGCCCATTTCAGAATGATTTAATTAAATGCACAGCATTACTGAAACCTTGAGGCTAGGGGTGTGAGCCATTCTCTTCTGCGTAGAAGTGGATGTTGTTTTGGACAACATGGCAGCAGATGTGTAGGTTTTGACTGATGGCTGATCTGCTGCTGTCCTGGTCGGTGACAATACGGCATGCCCGGCTCGCTGCGTGTTTGTCAAACCTACAAAACATGTACAAAATCATTAAATTACCCACAACACATCCCATGATACCAGAATAACTTGTTATCTAGTTAACAATACTTTATTTGGTTTAAATGCATTGTGCACTTTAATCTGCACACCATGTAGAGTTATATTAATTTTTTACTAATACTACCATCTGCGGAGTAATTGTGAGGAGTGTATGGGGTGAAATTTAGCACCCCACATTGCATTTTGAACTGTACCAGATTTTGCAGAGATTAAAGCGGGGTTTGGCCGGTGCATCACTCTCTTCTTTTCCCCTGTAACGATGGGACTGGAGGTGGAGCTGCTGGTGGCACCAGAAGATGCGGCTGCAGTTTTCACCGCTGCAGCAAGCTGCGCTGCCTGTTGCTGAGCAATCTGCATGCGCTGGTAACACACCTCCTGCGCAGTCAACCTCCGCTGCGGTTTTGGCAAAATGTTAAGCGATGTCTCCGACTGAAAAAGGTGAAGCAAAAAGCAATAATAATTCAATAACTACGTTCATGTTTTCCACATCTGAATAACTGGATGTGAAAAAGAGCTAAACCACAGTGGTGGGATGAAAATCGAATTCAGAGAATATATGGAAATGATGAAAATTAGAAAATTTCTCTGCTTTTGCTAACCTAATTTTGGACAAATCTTGGACTACCAAGATAATAACAAGAAGCCCTATCCATTCTATCTGTCCTGTGCAAAATCACCAATAGGCATGTGAAAGTAAAAACAATCATGCATGCATTAATAGTAAGAACAGAACACACATTTCCTTTAGCCTTGAAGTGTGAAACTCTCTTCTTCTGGCCAGGAAAGAGTGTCGTTAAAGTGCTGCGTTCGTCCTGGTCTTCCTGTTCCTCCTTGGGTAGCTGAAACAAAGACCCACACACAAACAAACAATGAAACTAAAAAACACAACATCTAGCTAAAGAATCCCTTAACATGTTCTACATTTCAGTTTTGAGTGTGATTTCCATTGAAACTGATCATTTTTTTCCTCAAATACATTAGAACACTATATTTTTAAAAACTGACATTGTGATAAGTTTAGCCATAATGTGTGTTTAGCTGATTACTGAGTCACTAACACAGAATATAACTGATTCGGTTTATATAAATTATTTTCATACTTTTTTTTTAATTAAATGGAAATCAGTGAAACACTTCTATTTCTCTCTCTTCTGAGGGTTTCATTATCCATCTTTCATGGAAACCATTTAATAAGATCAAGGCTAGACACACCCACATTCAAATTACTAGGATCCCCCCCCCAGAGGTTGTTTATAAATTCTATGGGTTGCAATTTCTGGTGCTTATTTGAAATTTGAGTCAAATATTGACCCCAGAATTAAAAGTCATATGAAACCAGAAAACATTGTTACCCCCATAATAACTACAGTAAAGCTTACACAAGTATTTAAGGGCTATGAAAGAGCATCATCTGTGGTACCTTTTTAGCTTGCCGGCCTTTATCTTCTGTTTTAACATCCTTGGACTCATTAAAGATCCGCAGGCACTCCTCCATAGGATCCGAGTCATAATCCACATCTGCCTGCAGGGAGGCATAGTCCGCAGAAACATCCCCTTCATCATCATCATCATCCCCCTCATCAGCTCCATGATCGTCTGACAAAAAGGCATCAGCATCTGAGGATTTTATCTTACTGCTTATCAGAGTGCTTCGTTTAAAAGCTGCAGCAGACTTCCTCACTATACGCTCATCATCTTCGTCTTCTTCTTCCTCCTCCTCATCCTCCTCCTCCTCAGGGCTCTCATCTCCAAAAAGGTCAGCATGACTGAACGAACGTGGCTTGGCCTTTGGCGCTTTCCCAACTTTGTCCTCCAAGGACGAACTGCTTTTTTTGCTCTTGTCTTTGATGCTATTGTTACTGCTGTTTTTCTTTTTGTCCTTCTCTCGTCCTCCGCTCTCCAATTTTCCATTTTTCTGTTCTCTATATTTGCTAGACTCCTTTCTGCTTTGGTCTACCTTGTCTGTTTTGGCCCTCTTGGCATCCCGTCGATCTTTCTCTCCTTTCACCTTCTCCATCTTCTTGTTGTTTCCTGCTTTTCCCTCTTTGCACATTCCCTCTGAATCCCTGTCTCTGGATCTGACTTTATCCTCCATGGCCTTACTGTGGCTCTTCTCTTTTTTCACACTCTCATGAATGGCTTTCTTTGAGGTTTTCTCCACACCAGAGCTTCCTTTCTTTTCTTTATGGATGCTGCTGCTTTTCTTGACAGACTCCTTGTCCTCTCTCTTAGATTTCTGTAATTTACTACTTTTCATCTGGTCACTTTGTCCTGATATTTTTTTATCAACTGGCTTGTCATTTGCCTCCAAAGCATCGAGTGGCTCAAAGTCGGACTCTTGGCCCTCTGATAAGGTTTTCTGGGGACGTTTATGTGCACTACCACTACCCACTAACCTCCTGCTGTTCTCCTCGGCAGAGCTCACACTGCTTTTCCTACGTTGCAGCCGGCTGACAGGTGTGGGACGGTACTCTGTTCCGGAGCTTTCCTCATCGGACTCAGTGAAGCTGGCCGTGTACTTTGGAGGATCTGTGGTGCTTTGGAGGATCTGTTTGGGCTTCTTTACCGTGGGTACGTATTCTTCGTCCATGGCTTGTTTATCCCAGCCTGCAGGGTAGGCTCTCTTCCTCCCACCCACCTCTGCTGCAATGCCTGAATCTTTCCCACCTTTAGTAACTAGTTTAGCAGAATAGTTTGAGAGTGGGTCATACTCCATGTCAGTGGTAGGTTTAGAATTATCGACTGTGTATTTACCCTTCAAGGAAGACACAGATCCTGTGGAAGGGATATGGGATGCTGCGGCAGGTGGTGTTTTTTTCACTTTTGGTTTGGAGACAGCCGTAGGCACATACTCCATCGAATTAGCATGGCTGTTGGCCTCCGAGTCCAGAGTATATTTGTTGGAGCGTGGTGTAGGATTGTAATCAGCAGTTTGGCTCATCTGATAGCTCCCTGGATCATAAGCATTATGGGAAGATGATGCAGAAGCCATTTGTTTTTTGTAACTTGCTTTAACAGAGCTGCTAGCAGGCTCGTATCCCTGGTCCCCAATCTGAGAGAGCTTCTTCTTGTCCTTCTCCATTTCGCTTCGCACTGCTTCAATGGCCCGGTTGACAAGCTCCAGCTCCATGGCCCCCAGGTCCAACGCCGGGCCTCCTGACGGATCTGACGCCTCTGCATTGTATTGCTCCCCTGGTCTAACCACCTCAGGACTGAATGGATCATACCCTTGGTCTGAAAAGAAAAATTAAAAAATGTGATTAGACATAACCAAATATTTCTTAATGCACCCTTTTACCAACAAAGACAGATTCCAGTTAACAAGATGGGCATTGGCTGTCTGTTATAATGCATTCAATAACTCATTCATCAGTGAGGTAACGAAGAATTACTTTAACGCTTTGTAAGGAAAGTACTGTATAATAAAGGTACAATACAATGAAAGACATTTGTGTGCTTTATGTGCACAACCTCCTGTCCAGACATCCCTCTGCACTACACAGTTTACAGTTAAAACACAGTACTGGGCTTAAAATGGACTTGAGCATCAAAGTATCTCAAAACACAAAACTGCAAATTCTATTTCTCCCCTAACTGAACCAAATCACAATGCCTCCCATAATTTATCTGACATGTTCAACTTACAGCAGGGAAAGCACAAAAAATTAGAAGACATCTTGGTACTTTGACCAACCTAGCACCCCGTAACCTGCAACCAAGTGGCACCTGAACCTCATTAACTAATGGTCATGTTCTTAGAGAGCTGAATAAAGTGTGTTTGACCACAGAGAACAATAAGCAGTAAAGGAGGAAATGGAACACAGGAATCAAGTTAGAACAGTTTTCCAACACAACTCCTGATATCCACTTGTGCTGTGGATTTTGTTTGCCAAACATATAACATTAACAAAAAGACATCCACATAAACCAGCCTATGATAGACCAGACCACAAACACTAAATGTCCCAAAGTCCGTAGACAGCAATGTTTTCTTTCGAAACCAATGGGAGGCATCGTTAGAAAGTCTGACCCTTTGTTAAAATACCTCCTACTCTTCTTTGGGGGCTTTCAAAATATTTGACGTGTGGATTTGATTTCAAGTCAAACCAAGTAGGTTTTATTATCATTTCAACCATATACACAGTGAAACGATACAGTGTGCCTCCAGGACCATGGTGCAACGCACGCACAGAAACACGAAAAGACAATAAAGGCAAAGAGGATAAGAGAGAGTGCAATAAATAAAAATCAGTCACAAGAGCGTTAGTGAGGTCGAATAATCATTTGGTTCTCCATCACTAGGCACTGGCCATGGTGACTTTCCTCCTGCCTTATGATAAAGCATCAGTACTGCATGCCTCTTACAGGAGCTGAATTGACTCGTTAAAAGGGGTGTCTGGATACTTTTGGACATGTAGTGTAAAAGAGGAGGAGGAAAGTGAGCTCCAGTCACCGTTTGAGGCTGTGGGGGTCTCTCTGGTCCTCTTAAAGCCGCCGGGTCCGGCTGGTGGTCGTGAGTGTCTGAAGTGGCAGTAGGGTCTGTTACAGCCGGCCAGAGGACACTCCACCCCGCGGAAAAAGCCCGTGGATCGCAACATACTCTCATAACAGCCGCTCTCTAAGCACAGGGAGGCGGGGTGGGGATGTAGCTAGTCGCCTAGACCAGTTTTGTAGCTTTTGAACGCGCCAGTGTCTTTGTTTCCCTCTTTCTTTCTGACAACACAGCCGACTAAAGCGACGCCATGGCCCACTGGCGAGAAAAGCCCCACGAGAGCTAGAGGAAGCGCGCGGCTCTGACGTCATGCAGGCTCCCGCGCTTTTTGCCTGACTGGAGGAGAGGATAAACAAAAGGAATCCCAAACGTAGTTATCCCCCCATAAAAGAGCCAGTATAGCTGCTCTGCTAGAATATTAACGAAATGCGTGTTTGTCGTCACAAACCGATGCTTGTGCCTGTATCTACTGTTTCTGGCCACAACTAGACGCTGTTCTAACTTAAGGGCTTTAAAAAACCTCTTATATAAGAAATGTTACTCTACAGATGGGCTATAATTGAGATGTTTCTGGGTCCCCGGTTCTTGAACTAAACTTATATGTAGGGTTATTTTACTGTTTTAAGCTTGGGTGAAAGGAACAGGCAACACAGACAAACATTTATTTACAAGATACACACAAGACGAGTGGCTTCCTTATAGACCTGTTTAGTCTTCATTAGCCACTCTTTGCAGACATTTAAGATATCGAGGCTAAACTACTGACCTCACTCTAAAAGGAAGGGTATGCTAAAAACTCTAGAATTTAAGTTACTGATCATAGTATGCACATATATACTGCAGTAAATTCTACATTAAAAGGCTATTCAGACTTCGGTTTGGGATCTTTTGTTGCGACACTGTACAAGGCATACTGAAAAGCAGGGGGTAGCTGCAGGTTCACATTTTAAACAAGCAGGACGACACCTGGCCTTGCTTGTTTCATCAGCTGGTCTTCAACCGTGGTCTCCTGAACTCCCTTGAAACCTGCAGCCACACTACCCCCTTGCAAAAGGTTGGACTCCTGTTTGGCCTACTGGCACCATCATCTCCACATTAACAGCCAAAAATCCTGTACAAGTATCTTTACTGAAGTTAAAGATGTAACCAAATTCCAATTGAGTAAAATTCAAACATTTCTTCCAGTACAGCATTCTATACCAACAAGCAGTAGGACTTCAAATCTAGCAGCTGTCAGCACAGGAACTGAAGTCTCATAGGCTCTGTTCTTCGCTTTGAAGATCCTTCGGGCCTAAAAGAAAACACTAAATGCCCAAGTGAGACAAAAGTAGTCCAGGTACAAAAAGGTAAACACCTCAAATTAACTCAAATGGCATAAATCCATTCCCCAGCAATACTCAACTAATTACTTGAAAATGCTAGCACAGTTGCATCAAAGTGACTTACAGATCTGTGCATATTTTTCTACTCACCTTAGTAGCTGTTAGAAGACATTAGTTGTGCTGGTTACCCACCATAATGGCTCAATTGCACAGCATTAGTGCACAGGTAGTTTTTCCAGCCCCAAGCAGCAACAGTCCTTTCCACACAAAATGACCATGAAAATACTAATGGGGGCCCACACTCCCTCTCTCTTTTATCAAATGGTACACACCTGAAAACAGTCACATGCTAATTGTGTGGGTGTGGCCACTGACAATCTGCCAGGTGTGGAGTATTAAACTGAGTTTTCTAAGAGGCCTCGGGTACTTGGAGGGACACCACATTTGTATAAAACAAGCCAGGCCTAAGTTTGATAAAGGGCTTAATGACTGCTTAGCAGTGATTTCAGATGGGGTTTTTTTTCCAGCCCTTCCAGCGAATCAGCAGATAGGAACCCTGGGTCCTGTTCCATGAAACAGGATTAAGGCAAAGTCTGGTTTACTTTCCCTTACTTTCTCTTGAAATAAGCCAGACTTTCTCTTAATCCTGTTTCATGGAACAGGACCCTGGAGGAAGGGTCAGTGGTGTAAACAACGTGAGCAGGGCCATTTTCAGATATTTGGGGATGGTAAGTGCCATCCGACTCGGGGCTAATCCCAATTATTACATCAAACCAAGAAAGGTGACTGCAACTACATGCAAGGAGTTGTTGAGTTTACTTGCCAAACAGTATCAAAGAAAGAAATACTACATGCACTCAGAGTGCCTTGGTGGGGGCCTAACGCCACTTTTTTTAATGCCACCAAAACAGCCCTGACTGTGAGAAGCCTGTTCATCAACAGTCATTTAAAATGCAAACAAATATGATGCAATAATCATTGTACCATATTAAGTCTTAGTTGACCTTGTAAGAAACACTGAACATATCTAAACAGTTTTTTGTTTTTAGCCTTTTATCTGTGATAAATTCAATAAGATCAAGAAGTGCATGAATTGAATATAGAAGCATGACCATGTCAGTAATGTTGATCATGCACTTTGCCATTCCAGTGATCCAGCTTGACATAAATGATTGATTTTTGCAAGCAGTTGTGACAATAACTATCACTTTTAAAATTCTTGTAGTATCACCACGGCCCTCTGGTCTGGGCAACGAAGAAATGCTGCCTATCCACATCAGTGCTTTTTAGATTTACACTTCTGTTTAAGTGTACTTTGACATTCCCATGAACCGAGGCATCAACTAGCAATAAAGGTGAAACAAAAACATTAAAATACAGCACTAGTAATACTTACACAGTTGTTTATTCAGTGAGAAATCAGACAACAAAAGATATTTTAGATTGTATATTTAGCATTCCAAGTATTTTGTGAACAAGACATTATTAAATGCTAAACAATTACTTTCTAAGTATTTATTCCATGTCAAAGAATCATCATCTGCCTTAAAATTTGATCTCTGATTGGCGAATATGAGGTAACCTGGATATGACTTTGTTTTGAAATGAAGTGACATTCACCTGGTACTGTGTATGTAGCAAATGGTACAGCTGTTTCAGGCACTGTGATGTGATTAGCACTGATTACCTTATTACAATGACACCTGTCAACGGGTGGGATATGTGATGCAGCAGTGAACAGTCGATTCTTGAAGTTGGAAGCAGAAAAAGGACAAACATAATGATCTGAGGGTGTTTGACGATGGCTAAATTGAGCTGGGTGGACAGAAACTTCTGAAAAAGTTTGCCAGTGCAGGTGTAGCAGAATGTGACTGGAACTGGACCTCTCAGGAAGGTTCTTCTCTAGAACCAGGGTTAGAGACCATGCTCATTCGGCTGAATTTGTTTTTCTGAATACATGCAGACCATCTCCAAAGCGACAAGTCTTGTGGGGGTTTTTTCAGTATGCATTGGTCAGTACTTACCAAAAATGGTGCAAGGAGGGTCAACCCAGTGCACTGGTGACCGGGCAACAAGGCTCTTTGATGTGCATGAGGACTAGCCCGTTTGGTCCAATCCCACAGACAAGCATGTGGATGTTACTTTGAGGTACCACTCACCTAAACATTATCACAGACCAAGTACGGCCTTTCAGGGCAGTGGCCTCTTTCAGCAGGATAATGCCACACTGCAAAAACATTTCAGGAGTGGTTTGAGAATCCTGACAGATCTGTGCACTGAGCACTGATGATTGATTGATGATGCAGTAAAGACTTAAAATAAGTTACAGTCTCCAAGTGAACAATTGGCATGCCACTACCATCTCGCTGTTGTGCTGAGAGTGGTCCATTCTGGTCAGCAGTGGTCCTGTGGTGGTCCCTTTCCACTGATGGATGGGGTAGAGACCACCTGATAAATCATGCAGCAACAGATGGGCTGCCATGTGTATTTATATACATGGTATTATTGGCAGTATGACCAGTGAGTACAGGCAGAATGTAAGTGTTTATGATCAACTGCCAGTCCAGTGTAGACTAGAGATTTCCTGAACAAAACAAACACTAGAGGGAGACATCCACAATGATGGGAAGTAATGTTGCACAGAGGTGTTGCAGATATAGTAGAGCTGGCTGGGATCGACCTCTGTCTGGACTGATCTTGTACACTTAATGATAATATCTCATGTATTTGTACAGTGAAGCCTTGTTGCACAAGCAGAATCTTGCAGAACCTGTAACTGCTTTCTGGCCTGCAAGCTTATTCCCACTGTCCTTAACACGTATTGCTGACATTGCTCAAATCACAGAACAAAGAGCTATCACTGATAGTTCAGCAAAGCTGTGAAATTATCAAACTGTCAAGGTTTACCCTTCACCTCCATTTAAATAAATACAAGTGTGTTTTCAGACTAATCTCGTTCTGCCGCACCTGTCTCATGGGACTGATTAGCAAAGAAAATAATTTCGACACAGTGTACTTGACTCGAACACACATTTAGTAGAAAAAAATGGGAAATAAATACTGAGAAATCTGATCCATGCCTAGAGGTTTTTATAGATTCAAGATTCAAGATGTTTGTCACATGTAACCCTGGACTGTTCCTCAGACAGTGCTATAACTAAAAATAGAAATTAGAATAAGGAATATCTGCAAATGTAAACAATACAAATATGAACACTGAAGGACAACAATATATATGACTATAGACTAAAATCTGAATATTTACAATGTGTTTGTAAAAAAAAAAAAAAAAAAGACCACAACTTTTTTTTCTGGTTACTGCTTTTGCAATTTGTGGGAGAGTGTCTGTGTGAAGTGTGCATGTCACTATTGTTTTATACACTGTTGATGACATTTTGTTCAAAATTCCAAAAAAATGTTTGGAGAAAATGTGAGAATACATATAAACTATTTATTATACCTTGGGAATGTTAAACTACACAATACATAGTGTGTGCATGTGTGACTGTTTCATCCCATCAGTGAAGTTGCTGGAATACAGCACATAAAGTTGCTATACAAACACTACTGTACTCACAACACAGATGGAGGAATTTTTTTATTTTTACACAGCTCACACTACAATAGCTCATCAAACGATAGCAACCTGTGCATTTTACACACACACGCACTGCCGCAAATTATACAGTGATCAGAAGGGAAAACAGTGGAAAATGGTGTTCTTTTTTTTCCCCATGGCCGTATATACATAAACCACATTCATGAGTCTGCGACCTTAATGAAGGACTCAATGTTGTTTGAGTGGGTTGAGAGAGGTTTTGGGGGTGTTCAGAATATAGAAACAACTGTAGCCTACTTGTTTCTACTGTTTGCTAGCATCGTTAGCCTGAGAGCCCTTGTGCTAAAATAAAAAAGCAAAATTTGGTCACCTAAAATCTTGACTGGTCGACTACATCTGTGGCAAGTGGGAAATGCTGTACATTTGTAAGTGATGTTACTTCTAAATATGTAAGTATATTGTTAATAAACTAGATTTGGTTAAACGTCAAGTCATGCACCAGGGTGCTATACCATTACAGCGGGGTTGCATCACATAGACTGGAAGAGTGAGATTTGCCTTTAACAGTTTAAATGAACATGCCAAACTAGAAGTATGGCCCTGCATTGTTCTAAAGCTCATGTTTACCCAAGTATAAACACACCATGTACCTTCAGCTCAGGTGACTGACTGACTCACTGACGCAGGTAGCATCTGATAGCACTTCCCATTCCGCCCAGCCTTGGAGCCGAGAGATAAAGTGGTTTTACTGGCAGCAGCATTGTTTGATGTGGCAGTGCATGAAAACTGCTACTCAGCACTAAGTCAACACTAAAGGTGGTGATAGGATGTGTTATTATTTTCCCTGTAACTTTTTAACAAGTGCAAATACCTTTTTTTGTGCACTCACTATCTAGTACTTTGAGCTACCACTCACTTGCCCACTACCCCATTCATCACCGGTCACTTTCTGATCACAGGACCGTTGCTGACCTGATTTGGGCAGTGGGCCAACCTCAGCCACATGGTGTATACCCAAACTGACCACTGACCAAGGGCCAGAGGATAATTAACCCAAACTGTGCAGATGGGCTACAGTTTCTAACTGTACACAGTGATCAGGGCAGTGGAGCGCTGTTCAGATCAGCTCCAGCCTCTCTGTAGGACATTTATACCAGGAGATGCAGGACCAGAGCAGCCAGAATCATCAGAGACTCATCTGAGATGCTGAAGTCAGGCAGACACTTCAGGAGTGTTATGTTCAAAACAGAGAGCCTCAGGAGGAGCTTCTATCCTCAGGCCATAAGGCTCCTTAACCAGGACACCACACCCCAATTTTTAACTGTTCATAACACGGACTGAACTCTCACAAGTTGTCCTTGTGATCGGAAGGTTGTGGGTCTGAATCCCAGTGGCACCTCCGAGGTACCCTTGAGCAAAGTACTGTCCTCACATACTGTTCCCCGGGCGCTGTGTCGCTGCCCACTGCTTCACTTGGTGAACGAGTTAAGCACAGAGGAAGAATTTCACACTGTTCACACTGTGGACTGCATTGTGGTGTGTTCACGCGTGACTGTAAGGGGCCACTTTACTCACACATCTCACCTGCAGTCTGTCATTTATATATCTAGCACACTGCACAGATATTCTGATTCTGTTACAATTTGCACACTGTACATATCTTGCTTTGTATGTTTGTTCAGTTGGAATATACACTTTTCTGTATATTTTATTACCTTAGTTTAGCCTTTCAAAAATTTTTTAAGTTAAATTATTTGAAAGCTTTGTTGTACAGTCTTGTGAGTTGACTGACGGGCACAATTCACTAAATGTTGTATAATGTTGAATATGTTAGGAGGTTCAGAGTGTCCAGTGAAGCATTCTGAGTTAGGCCAGAGGTCACGGACCCCTCTTGGAGATCATCTTCTCTGCTGTGTTTAGCTCCAACTGAATGCAACGTGCTCACCCGCCCCCTTCCTCAGTCAGTCAGGGACCTCAGAAGTTCATTAGTTAAAGTGGCAGGTTGAGGCTGGAACTGGACTTCTCCGGTAGGCAGCACTCGAGGTCCAGGGTTGGTGACCACCAAGTTAGACTTTGCCCTTTTCCTTGAATACATGATCTGATCATCAACAATGAATCAAGTCAGACAGCAGCTTGTGGTTCAAAGGGTTTTATTGTTTCTTTTCATTAGAAAACAATACAAAATTCTGCAACAACAGTCATAAATTTTGCTTCGAGTGAACTGAAGTCAGCCACATGGTAAAGTGCTTCTTTATATCAATGTTTTGTCATTGTCCTGAGGGAAACCCCAGGCGGGGGGGTCATATCATGAAGTGAAACTTTTCAGTTACTCAGAATCAAAACTGCCCAACAGGAGAAGAGGTAAGGGACATTTTTACGGAACAGTCATCAATTCTGCTTTAAGTTATCCAGCTAACTGAAAACGCCTGCTCTGAAAAACCCCATCAGTCTGAATGAGTAGTTTGGGCTGGGGGAAACAAACAGTGCTGACCAGAAGGGAGCCGGAAAGGCTCGGCCATTTGCCTTCAGGCTAGAAGGTCACAAAAAGTCACATTACTCTGAAAAACAATTAGAGGAAAATAAAAACAAGAGGAAAATAAAAACAAAAAAAGCATCTGAACCCCTTTGATGTCATCTACATCTGGGAGATACATTTCCACTCCAAGATCTCCATTCACAGCTCCATTTCACAAGCTGTGCGGTGGAACCACAAACAAAGGTGTTTTAATGCAAAACTCCCCCAAACCCCTTTCTTTTAAAAAGAAAAAAAAACGAAATAAATGTGGGGATATCGCCTCAATCCCCAACTAATCCAAGGCAGTCCATAACATATGTATGGAGAAAAAAAACAAACAGTGGCGACTCTCGCGTCAAACACACGTGGGCTCTTTTAGTCGAGCCCAGTGCCACAGACTTCTTTGTGCACGTTTGAGAACAAACTTAAAAGTTTGGTATCTTTGTATCAGAAACAAGACGGGATAAAAAAAAGGCAAGACAAAATACTGAATGAGAAAGTGGTCGAAATTATATTTTCCAAACCAAGAGATTGCCTTATTTTAGCTTATAATGTTTTTTTTTTTTTTACTTTTTTTTTTGTAGCAAGGTAGTTTCCCTAGCAAAATGTGAAACTGCTGCATATACAATTCAAGTAAGTCTTACTATAAGACATAAACCTCCATAAAAGATGCAACTGTAGAAAGATTTAAAAAACCCTATTACAATCAGTGTCCTATTCCCAGCTAATAGGCTCTTAACATGAGGACTGCCATTCATTTGATATCCCCCTGTCCCCCCTACAAAGAGCCACATTGCTGAGTGATGCTCACTTAAATGCTCACTTAACATTCAACAGGATTATATGTTCGGATGTTTCTCTTTTTTGCCGTCTTACTGGTGAAATTAATGCTCGAAAACAAGTACTGTTTAGAAAAAGAGCTCACAATCTGAATACAGACACACTTTCCGACAACCCTTTCTTTCTCTCTGACTTAGGTCACCAATTCTTTGTGAGGAAACAAAACAAAGCAGAAAAAACAAGATATTTCCAACACAAATACACTGAAAAAACAGTGAACGGCACCTTTGGTGGCCTTTTTCTCACTTCAACTGTTTAAAAATAGAAGAAAAAAAAAGAAAATCGTACTGTTTCAACTTCTTTAGCCTCTTTCACACTTTCATACTCCCAACTTAACACAATACACCGACATGAATACTTAAAAGAGCCTTTAAAAAAAAAAATCAGGTGTTGCACCTGAACATTTGAACAGCACCTGCTTAAAGATACAAAAATAATAATAATAATGGTAATAATAAAACAAAGCTTAACAAAGCTTAAAACATCAGTGTGGCACAGTTTCAACTGGAGTTACACAAACAAAAGTAAACTTTAAAAAGAACTTTTCACACATTTATACAGCTACATTTTCTTGGAAGACCTTTTTTTGAAAGTTTTTCTGGTGTTTTTTTCTGGAATACTTTTCAGTTTTTTTTTCGTAACTTTTTAAATTATTTTACAAAAAGGATCTCTCCTCACTTAACGGTTTCTAAACACTTATTTATTTGGCAGAGCCCACAAGGTCATGGTTTTCTAAAAATTGTACCATTGGACTGTGGCAGCAGTACTAAACTGAAGTAGTCAAGTTCTCCATTGAGAGAACTTTCATTGACTAAGCCTTATTCCATGACCAGCTGGAGTTCATATAGTCACACTGATAAACCTGTGCTTGCATAACCACATGATACCCCCCATCCCCACCCCCACCCGCGTTGCATTTATGAACAACCCTTGAAGTGCTTGACCATTAATCACATGTACCAGTATGGCATGAAGGCTTTCATATTTGTTTTTCTGTAAGATGTTGTAGATGTTGAAAGTCAGTCACATAATGGAGAAACCATTTGCCAAAATAATCGGTGGTTTAATTTGAATTGTTTGCAAGCACTCTGGCATCAAAAGTGCATTTAGTATTTTGATACTGATGGCCGATCCTTTTCTTTTCCTAATGGTCTGGTTTGGACCAGAGATTATCCTCTCATGATTGAATTCAGAGGCTTTGGAAAAAAAGAAATGACACTAATGAGGTGGGGTGAGGCACTGATAGCTCCACTGAAGTCATGCCTGACCTGATTTACCTTGATCAGGAGTTGCATAAGTGTGTATGAACCTTCTGACGATGGGGCATCTACATACATACACACATGTATAGGCAGAAACATTCCTGAAACGAAACAATGTCTTCTCATTGAGAAATTATTCACAGTGGATCCAGTTGTAATGTGGAAGCAGCACGAGAAAGGAACGTGGGGGTGGAGAGAAGGGGATTATGGGTGTTGTAGTCCTTTGGTGTCTGAGCTGGCTGGCTTCAAAAGTACTCTGCCTTTTTAAATCAAACGGGAATAACTAAAGCAGATCCCTCCATTTACCAAACCCTATGTGCGCCCTCTCCCAGACCCAGTGGCAAGGCTGACTGGTGAAGTGCTGGGGCAGCCAAAGGATAGACAAAGGAAGGAGCGCAGCTGGGTCTGGGGCAAACCTAAACCATTCCGTTTTTAACACAGGAATACTTCACCCAAAAATATCACTGTGACGGTTAGCAATGAAAAGAAGCTAATGGGCACCATATAGCTTGATCACATTCACACTTTTTTTTTGGATGAAATAACTTTTTTATGAGGAAAAGGCAAGGGAAAGGCGAGGGACACTTGCTTGAGGGGCAGCAGAGACTTAAAAAAAACCCTTCTTTTTCTCAACTGTCCAGCGGGTTGAAAATTAACCAAATAAAGACCATTCTCAGGCACAGTCCCCAATGATGACCAGCGGAGCAAGGAGCTGGCTGAGTTCTGCAGCTGAGACCGGCGCCCCTTTCAGAAGGCTGCTCCTTTGTCGCCGTTTAGCAAGTTTGGAGTTGGAAGGAGGCGAGAGTTGCATGGAGCAAGCACCCACCGTTACCACCTGAGGGGACTCCTCCTTCTGCTGCTCATCCAGGTCATCCTGCTGTGCAAGCTGGCGGTTTACGGCCATTGCTTGCCCGGCAAAAAACGTCAGATCCTTGGCACTACTGTTCCTGTGGCAAGGAGGAGAGACGTGTGAGATTAGCAAATACATTTTGCTAAACCCAGTAACTAATTATGGTTAGATCATTTGAGTTTGCAAAACTAAATGGCAGCGTAGATAACAATCACAAGAACTTACCTCTGAAGGAGGATGGAGGAAGGGATAGAGTCAGGAGCACCCTAAAAAAATAAGAGGGAACATATTTAAATCTGTGTTCAGTTTCAGAATTCGTTATCTTTCCCTACTTTAAATTAATTCATAAATATTCAACAAGTTAGATGTTCCAACATATTGTTGGCTCCAACATGTAGGTGTTAATTAGTCGTGCATAGTATTTAATCCTAACAATACTCCAAGCCACGACCAGATAATCAACGAAAGTCTAACTGCTTACCCCTTGGACCCATGGGTGCTGTAGAACCTGAGCGGCACTGAGTCGGTTCTTGGCGTCCCGAACCAGCAGTTTGGAGATGAGGTCTTTGGCACTAGAGGAGACGTGAGCCCACTCCTTCTCTGGAAACTCGTACTTCCCCTCTTGGATACTCTCAAACAGCATGTTCTAGATATTGAAGAGAAAAATAAGAAATGTCATTCTTTTTTTTTTTAAACGTTTACTTGCAGTTTTAAGACTCGTCTGAAATCCAGGTTGATAATTATTCACTAATGTTTACTGACTAATGGCTGACATGACCAGTGCATATGTAAAATTGATTTATGAATGTATAAAAATGATTCTGCAGCTGCTGGAGGTTGCTGATTGCTGCTGTACCTGGCAGGCTTGACATGGCTCCCCATTCTCCCAGCCACAGTCGCTTCCACAGCGCCCCACAAATGGAGGGTAGCCACTTAGCATGATGTAAAGGATGACCCCCAGGCTCCACAAGTCACATCGCTTATCGTAGATGGTGGCTTCCTCGTTGAATGCCTCCACAACCTCGGGCGCCATGTACTCAGCAGAGCCACACTACAAGGGGAGAGAGAGAGAGAGAGAAAAAAAAAGAGTCATATAGATTTATTCATTACCTGCCACATAACATGACAGTTTCAGTGCAATAAAACAGACACACAGCACAATACAGAACATGGAATTCAATACACAAAAAATACATAAAAAGGATCAAGATATTCCTTGTCCACTGAAAAGCACAAAATATAAATCGAGAGATTTTGTCACTGAATCATGAGAAAATCTGCATCACAGAAAATCTTTCATATCTGGCTGTGATATGGAGTGACATGGAAAATGCAAGAGGTGAGGTGTGGGTGTGGATGTGTCTGTATGAACAGCACATTGATATGTAGCTCTGATCCAAGTGCGGCTTTCTGAGCAGGTGGTGTGACTGGAAGCTTGTGTCGGCTGATGCGCGTCATGTGCTTCAAGCCAAGCCCCAGAGGGTCTTAGACGGACCATGTGAGAGTCACATGGCAGACATCATACCAAAATGAGATTACAGATAAGCTACAGGAACAGGATCACCTCATATGAACAATAACAAAGCAATCAATACCTGCCGAGCCCTACATTGCAGGTTTAGGGTAACAATATAGATCAGTGTAAATTAAAACGCCCCATAAATCTTAGGATGGGATAAAACCATTTATGCATTTTACATAAGAGAACTTTTTATTTCTAACTATTAATTTCACCAGCACAATACTCAATCAGAAATACCTATTTTAATGTTTACTGTTGCAACTGTTTAAGCATCGACCCATCATCATGAGATCGCAAGTTTGATTCCGGGTCATGCCACCCACAGCCGTCCCTTGCCGGAGTCCAAGAGAGCACGGCTGGTTTTGCTCTTTCTGAGGGGGTAGTGTGCTGCTCCCACCCCCCCGACCACTTGGTGCAATGCAAGATGCCTACATGTTTGTGTGTGTGTGTATGTATGTGCAGAATGTGCAGAAACACCATTACATGACTGAGGATGGGTGAGTCACTGGAGCTTCTGAAAGCTCAGCTGAATGTTTTCACTGAAGACTTTTGCCGCCTCCGCCTCTGAAACTAGGCCAAATGATCAAGATGGGAAAAGGAGGATTGAGTGGACCCAAAAACATGTCTCATGTAACACCAACGCACAGCCACATCACATAAAAACAAACACACCCTCCCACAGACAGGCATAACACAACGCACACACAGTCGCATCTAAAATGAGCAGAGTTCAGCAGGTCATTGGAACGAAAACATTCCTTCAAGCTTGGCTTTGAGGCCAATCCCTTTAACAAGAGCTTTTCCTTCTACCAATGGTTGCTTTTTTTTTTTTTTTTTTTTTTAAAGAAAGAGCTGTTCCACCACATTAAGCCATTGTAATCATACAA
>JBBIGA010000016.1:18202852-18213082 GCA_037576975.1 Alestes dentex | reverse complement strand
GTTAGTGGAAAGAAAACAGTCCTTCAAGTTTGGTTTTGAGGCCAATCCCTTTAACAAGAGCTTTTCCTTTTACCAAGGGTTGTTTTTTTTTTTTTTTTTTTTTTAAAGAAAGAGCTGTTCCGCTACATTAAGCCATTGTAATTATGCAATGTAGGATGAGGCTGCTGTTATGAAACAATCATTTCTGGGGCATTTGTTTCCAGAGACTGTTGATCCAATGGAACTTTGCAGAATTTCTAGGTTAAAGTCCTTTGGGCCTTTCAAGTAGTTCATTAGCTTAACAGTGATTGCTGGTTTATGAGTGTTGTAACCAACAGTAACAGCCTGCAAACTCGCCATAACAAAGCCAGCACAAAATATTATACAAAACAGGCTGTATATTCATGGGTATATTATGTGTGTGGTGATAGTGAAGTTGGGGGTTATTTTCATAAAGCAAGATTTCTTTAAGCCTAAAATGTTAGCTTTCAGGTCTAGAGAGTCTAAAGAGAAACCCGCCTCTCCCAGATCAATGTGGCATATGTGCATTTTGTTTTGGTTTTGTGTTGACCGTCTTTCTCAGTGCACTGAAGCTAGCAGCATGTTTCTTTTGTCTTCCCGAAGGCAGCTGTCGTCGCGCTCCGCCCCGCTGAGCCCTTATGTAATGCACTTTCGCAGTGCAGGAATCTGCAGACAAAGACTACGCTGTATCAAACTGCCCCCGCCTCCTCTGCCACAGCCTGCGCCTGCTAGTCTTCACTCTCGGCATTCGCCTCGGTCGCAACTTCACAGCTACCCCCACACTGCCCTCACAAAGAACGCCCGCCCCAGACCCGGTCCAGCTGATTGAATAAACAGCACCATTAACTCTTCCAAGCAGCACCAACAGATGGAACTGGAATACCATAATCCAACAAAGGATAATATATTTCCCTTCTTATTTTGTTTCTTATTACACCGTATTACATTCTATCTCTATATTTTATTCTATCTCTTAATACATATATTCCCTTTCCCATCCTACGATATCACATTCCCTTAAGAGTACATTACTGGTTTTGTTTACATTCTGCTCTATTTTCCTGTTTCTATTACCCTTTACCTATTCTGATTTTCCTTCACATTCTATTCATCCAAATATTCTATTTGATTCTATTTTCATTTCATTTGTTTGTCTATTTCCTATTGTTCTCAAGCCTTTGTTTGAATATGACATATCCAACAAGTCACAGTTGTCATTAACAAACAACTGTCAAATGACATGGCTGGTCTGTGCTCTGGAATCTACAGCCCAGAGATACGAAGGCTATCTCTGCTTGTATTTGATAAGGGGTGGGGGGGCGGTAACTTGCACGGAAGATTTTTACTTTCAGGCTCTACTTCATCTCTCATGGCGTAACAATAATGAAGCCTTGCATCAGACGATCGCGCTGCATGAGAGAGATTGTGCCCTATCTAGAAGTGCACTCAGATCACCTGACATATGCAGACTTACTGGTAAATGCGGGGTTTTCCTGGCCATGTGATAAGGAAGTGGCTTCTCAGCTGGCACTGAGCATTTTGGCGTGTGTCTGAGGTTTGCATCAGCCACCTGGGCTCTCAGGTTAGCCCTAAGCAAAGCTCTGAATTTCCCTGCATGTTTGTTTTTGTTGTGGTGTGTGTGTGTGTATGTATAAGAGTGAGAGAATGAGGCACCGCTCAGTATGCAGGAAGCTATGTGGTTGCACTTCTCATAAACTGAAACCTTGCTAAAGCTCTACCACTACCTCGGATGTAGATGAGAGCAATTCTCTCAAATAAGGACCCCGGCGACAAGAGTTTTCCGTAATCACTTGCACATGTGCGTATTGCTTACATTTCTAATACAAATGTATATAATATACACATTTGAACTGCACATGTTGTGTAACAATGTAATGGTACATAAAACCTGTAATGTTAGTAAAAGATTCTGATTCATTTACAGTGAGTGCAATGGTATGGTCTTAAGAGATTAGGAGGCAAGCAGCTACTAAATATTAGCTCGAGTGTGCAGAGGGAGAAACAGAGAGGCATAAAATCTGATAAGATTGATCCTTCCTAAGCAAAACAAGCAGAGCGCATGTTCATAGTTCAGCACAAGCCACACCCACACAAATCTCCCTGAGCTTTCCCACCCTCTCAGCCAGCCAATCATAAGCTAGTTGCTATGTGGTGGGGGGGGCCTATTTCTCTCAACACCCACCTCACAACCACTCTTCACCGGAGAGGCAAAACAAAGAAAAGCCTTCGAAAGAGGTGGGTGCGGTAAAAAGTAAAAGGGCAGAAGGGACAGGCCAAGGCATGAGGGGTGAAAAGTGGAAGTGAACTGAACTTCCAAATAAACCCATTTCCAAGAACCAAAAAAAACTTTTTGATTCCTTGTTTGATTCCTGGTTCTGCTTTGGGCCTTGAGAAATGCTGTTTGCACAACGTGTTCCTAGAATTCTGGGCCAGAGTGGTTTTCAGAGCATTTTTTTCCTGCATGTTTTTCTGGAAGGCCGATATAGCATGTCCTTGTCTGAACGCCATGACTGCTATAGATAAAGAAACACGGACCGGCTTACCCCTGAAAACAAATCCACAGAAACAGTGAATTGTGCAGCCATGTTTTTGTCCTGCAGCTGCTAACTGATCCACAATCCTCTCATTTAAGAAGACACAGAGTACCATTGTGAGCCCTATGGCTGGCGGTAATATGATACTCCTCTGATGAGGACCACGCTGGACAAAAAGTGGGGGACATCCTCCACCGCTGCATCGACTAAACACGTGAGAACCCCCTTTGCCATTCTGTCCACAAATAGTCTGGAGCTTTCCAGCAAGCTATAGGGGCAGGGTCCAACTCAAGTTACACCAAAAGCCCAAACATTTCTTTACGCACCAACCATCCAACTGAACTTCTGCCCTCAGTGTCACCTGTTATCATCTGTCTTAGTTCATTTAGAACCACGTGTGAGGCAGTAACAGCCATTTAAAAGCACACAGTTTACACTTCAGAGAAACAGCTGAACTCTTTGCCTTTCTCAAAGCAGCACAATGTTCCGAGTTCAAATCATAACACCTTATCCATGAGTCACTCCTTGTTAGCTGATAAAGCAGAAGGACATGGAGATAGAGCAGCAATGGATGGGAACTGGAGGAAATAAATAATGTCCTGATAACTTTGGTAGCACAATCCAGTCTGGGCCATTGCCTTTCTCAGAACTAGTTCAAACACTTCCCATCCAGCCAAACAACCTGTCCCTGAGCTCACTGATTTGCTTCTTTCTGCCAATGGGAGCGTCCTGTTCAGCTGACACCACCCAGCAGTGTCCAATACTGTGGAAGGACTGGGCCTTCAATAAGGAATGGCATTGTAAAAATGCCCAGCTTATCTGTGCAGCCATCAGAAACAATAAAGCAGGATTGAAGGCTGCTTTATTTAATTCTGCTTTATTTATGATGTACCAACAGGACTTTTGGTTATATTTATAGTCACAGGTTTAAATCAAACAGATTCAGAGACTGGCTGGTGGGGCCACACTTCCATCGCTGACTCCTATAATGTAGCTTAATCATTCTGCAGTGATGTTCACTTAATGAATGATTTCTAAAGCCTTACCATGTGGATGTTAAAAATGGACAGAGAACATGCACATATATACACTGAACTTACCGGTGTGAGAAGCTCTGGAGTGGAGATGGGAGAACTATCACTGTTCAGCTTGATCCCACTGCCCAGGTCGAAATCACAAATCTTTACAGGTGAAATCTGAAGAGCAAAGAGGGAAAAACTGTTTCAAACATGATAAGTTACTTGACAAATGACTTTCCTGTCCAGGGCACTATGGCCGAGAGTGACCGCATGGGGATGTTTACCTTCCAGTCAGGCAGAAACTTTGTTTATGATTAATCAAGCCCTCACAATAATAAGCACTGGGGTGCACTTTCTCTGTGTGATTATGCAAAGCTTGTTACTGGACAGATGGAAAAAAAAAAAAAAAAAAAAAACCACATAAAGGCTTACCCTGTCCTCATGTTCGCATAAGATGTTTTCAGGCTTAAGGTCTCTGTGGGCCATTCCTGCAGGATACAAACACATATACAGGGTCATACATCAATTCTCCAGGGTCATGAGGATAAGAAGGGATTATGAGTGGGTTAGTAGGGGGCGCTGAGAGCATCAGGGCAAAGAAGTTTGTTTCCAATACAGTCTGCTGCCAGGGATGGCTATGAATAGACAAGCAGCCCATGACCCAACTGTCTTTCTGGCAAGAGACAAAACATGAGACTCCTGGCTTCCTTGCTATTCTTCCTAGAACTTAGGGGTGAATCTTTCCAGTTAACTGGTAGAAATAGGATCGAGAGGCACTCGAATATCTCTTTCATCGAGCCCCAGCTACCCATCCTCCCCTATGCTTCTTTATGCAGAGCTCCTAAAGCAACCACTCCCAAAAAAGGAGGCCAGCTTTGGCAAGACAGGAACAGAGAAAACCCCACAGTTCTTCTCTTCCGTCCTTCCCTCACCTTTATTGTGCAAAAAATCCAGTGCGCTTGCGATGTCCTGCACCACAATGCTAGCTTCCTGTTCGCTGAAGTGTCTTCTCTTGTGAATGTGGGTCAAGACAGAACCTACGGGTGAAAAAAAAAATTATGCACGCATTAAAACATGTACGCACCACATACTGGTTCAGTTATATTAAACTCTTTCTTGCACTACACAACCTAAAATATTTACACAGTAAAAACATTTCAATGGGTATGACACAGTTTGTTATAAGGCAATCCAGTCACAGAAAAAGGTCATGGAAATATATCCACTTACCTCCCCTCAGCTTCTCAAACACCAGGTAAAACTTATCCTCCTCCTCAAAAAACTCTACAAGCTCCAGAATGTTTCTGCAGAAAGCCAGACAGAAGGTCAGGTGTTAGCTTTCAGATTTAGGCAAAACAAGTAGACACTGGTGATGTCTCCTATTGAATGATGCATGCATTTAGCCTGGTTTCTAGAGGTGCTAGTGTAAGGCCTATACCGTTACGCGGCCACTGTTTTTATGGGGTTGAGTCTATCTGGGTCAGGGCATGCGTCACAGTCAAGCAGTCAGCTAATGCATCTCTTACAGCTCCTTACAAATATTTTAACGAAGAATTTCTATGTCTACGATCACTTCTAAAGTCTATGATCACTCATGGCGTCCAGTTTAAGCTTGGTGCTTTGAAATCTCCTTGGTGGATTCCCCAAATTAGGATCTTGTACTACCACAACCATTTCCATTACATTTTATGATGTTTTACTCAGATGCTGAAAGCCAAGTTATGCAAGGCTAGATCAGCAGAGAGGGCAGTTTTCACTGGCAAAGTGGCAGCTTTGGAGAATATATTACCTATGGCCCTGGCACTGATACAGCATCTCCACCTCCCTGAATACACGACTTCGGCTGTGTCCCGGTCTCTTCTCAATGATCTACAACAGGAGATAGAAGAGGGATATTAGGTTAGGATCAAAGCGCCACAAAACAGGTCACCAAAAGTCTCGGCACATTTGCCTTTGTAGTATTGCCTCCTGGTCCCCTAATAACCATTTGGGACTGCTGCAAACGACCACTGTGAAGGAGCCCAGCTTAATCCCTTTCTTCCAGACCAGCAAATGCAAGAAAGAAGAAAGATGTGCTCTGTGTGTAAATATACTTTAACCCGTATTTCAGTCCACTGAGCCCCAAGACACTGCAAAAGCACAAGGGCCTCCCGGGGTTCATTCATGTCAACCTCCCATGGCATTAAAATCTCAACAACAACAGTACAAGCTAAATTTAGTCTAGTGGGGCTATGAGGAACACAGTTATCCACATGAAGCCAAATGGACTGTTGACACCAAATAGCACTGCTGTCCAGGACCCTCTCGCCCCTTGGCTGCGTGCTGCGAGCTGGACGTGCAGCTTTTCCTGTTGGCAGGATTAGTGGTGCTTTTAAGGGCAGAGCAGCACACAATGTGGGTCCAGGATTAGAGCCCAGTGTCTGGGCTAGCTCTGCATTCACCAACAAACCACAGCACGGCTGCAGCATGCCTGAGTCAGCAGCCCTCTCCACAGCAGCTCCTCTCCACAAAAGACACACTAACACAGTAGAGAAACACAATAAAAGGGACACAGATTTTAAGTGAACTGATTTCCTTGAAGATAAACATGACTCGGCTTCTACATTTTTGCTGCAGACAAAGAACATATTTTCATTGCACAAGACTAAGCTGAGTGCACTGTTTTCTTGGAAGGAGAAATCTGACATGTTGTGCCCAAACATAAAGACGAATTCGAATATTAGTACAGGTCAGTGTGAATAAACATCTGTTTCTTTAAGGTGGGGCTGTTGAAGTACGAGTGCAAAGTTTAAGATATGAAAGATGCTCAAGTTTTACAGTCTAGTGAGGGGTGCAGCCCTATAAATCTTCACAGTAGCTTAGACCGGGGGCTCAACAGAGCCAGACGGCAAGTCTGTAAATCAAGCCAGGCTTGTAAACATGATGCCTAGGTCCAAAAATCACTGAATGTGTGCAGGGGGGCAGGGGGCTGGCGCAGACTGTCTAGCGGTGCTGATATTATTCAGCCTTCCCTTTTGTTCAGGCTGGAATACCAACACCACCCCCCTCGACACCACCCTTCAGTGAGGGGGAGGGGTGACCAAGACATCTGGTCTCAATCTCTCAAGCCCCTTCCCACCCAAAACGACCCATAGCAGATAATGGCCCAGCACCCCTGAGGAGTGCAAAGCCCTTGCTGCAAATAAACAATACAGAAACTGCAGTTTGTTTGTTTTTTGAAAATCCAAACATTTAAACAAATTTAAAACATTAATGTGTCTAAAAGTAAACATTCAGTCTAAAAAAGTTTCAATCACACTTAAAACCAGGTAACTCCATTCTGAGACTGGATTCTACATAAAAAGAAAAAAAAATTAAAGAATCCTTTAACAAAGTACAAATCAATAAATAATACCTTATTACTTTTCAGAGTTTGCGAAGTCCTTCCTTAGCTGAGTATTTTTATGTAAATGCTATATATTTATATATGTGTGTGTGTGTGTGTGAGTGAGTGAGTGAGTGAGTGAGTGAGTGAGTGAGTGAGTGAGTGAGTGAGTGAGTGAGTGAGTGAGTGAGTGAGAGAGAGAGAGAGAGAGAGAGAGAGAGAGAGAGAGAGAAAATAAATAAATGTATAGCATATATCACTTCTGTTAGCTGGGTTCCCCAAGCAAACAGAAAAATGCAGATCCAGCACATTCTGTACCCATGCACACGTGTCTCTGTGCAAATCAAAACACCCACAGTATTTCACAACACTCAACTTCCTCAACGTATCACGAGGCAAAATGCCTGAAGCATGTAACGTTTTCTCTCCAGGCCACACCTTCCATCTCATACTGTGCAAGAAAAAGGAGAAAGAGGGTGGTTGAACATTTCAGGTCACAACTTCAGGCCAGCCCCCTTTTTCTCTACTCAGTTTGTGTTTTAACATACACGCCAGAAGAGAACACAGTGTTCCCGCCACTGGACAGTCTTCTGGCCAATGGGGTTGAAGAGTGGGGGGAGGCTGCAACGACAGAGCGTTCCGATTCGCTGCCTTATAGGATGGTCTAACAAAAACAACGGGGGGAAGTTTCTCTGCTGAGCCAGCACTGAACGTCTGTTTAACAACAGGCAGACAATGCATAGCTTATCAGGAGCGTCCTCGTCCCCGAGCAAAACACACAGGCATGAGAGGCAACACAAACTAACTTTTAGACTCATTAACATGCAGTCAACAGTCAGCCTGCGAAATAAAACGAAATTTGCCTACTCAAATAAACAATGAGGGAAAAAATCTGAAATGTACCCACATGAACAACTTGCAATCCACAGGTCAACCACAAGCAGATTCAAAACAATGAGCTCACTACCCACAAGCCTAAGAAATATAACATCATAACACCAGTTCATTCTAGCCATAATAATAGCCTTGCTCATGCCACTGGGGCATGCAACACAAAACAAGTATGTTCACGCATCCTTGTCAAAGGAAGACCAGTTCTAGGGAAGCCGCTCAGAACCTCTTCTGAGAAACTGCACGTGTGCGCACAGATTATCCCTCCAGGACAAACAACGGAGTCCCACTTCTTAATTATTCTCATTCCTCAGACATTTAATACAAATACCGAACAAATCAGTTGTTCTAGATCTTAGAATTTGATTAGGCCAGACTCAACAGAGGAAGGGAACGTGTCTTACCTTTACAGCATATTCCTTCTGGGTGATTTGGTTGATGCAAGTTTGGACTTTTGCATAGGCACCTTCTCCTAACACTTCATCCTGCAGCTTATACACATCTGAAAGGCGGGATATAACACTATTAACTATTAACACTAACACAACACTATTAATAATACTGTATTCATTTATTTGAATACAACATTGTTTTGTATGATCATGTATGGCTTAACAATACTACAACTCAGCTGATAGCTAATAATTGGTGACGCCAAATTATTTATCTTTATAATATTTACCAAATATCATGGCATTTGATGGTATTAAAAGTTAACGACAATAAAATGAATACATTCCTGCTTCCAGACTGCCGCTATTATCTTGTAAACATGACGTAGTTCATTTTGTATTTCTTGTATTTCTAACTGGAAATTACACTGAATAAACCATTTTACCTGTTAACCAGAGAGAAAGCACAGAAAGGAAACTTGCGATTTAGTTTTAATGTATTCTTCACACATTGTTACACTTACCCTCAAATCGTCCTGAGAAGCTGTCTGTAGCCCGGCACCTCTTTTTCTTCTTATTTCGTTTCTTGGCGTCGGGTATATCAATTGGCTGGCTGGATGGCATGTCTTCACATCAGAATGGAAAGAAAGAAAGAAAAAAAAAAACATTAAGAAGCTGATCCTTCGGGACAGACTCTAAACACAGGCAGATGGAAGACACAGGCTTAACTATAAAAAGCACAGTAACACGCAATGAGGCAACTGGACTAAAAGCGGGTCAAGAAGTTCTGACGCTTTACTGTAAACAGCAGCCATGTGGGTTTATCCCACATCACAGCAATAACTCCACAGCCTTCCCAAAATGATAGTTAGTCTGTGTAGGTGGTTTTGGAAGCGGCTCATCATCATCAAGAAAAAACCTCAACAAGGGCCGGAGCACTACGTAAACATAGGTTTATAATGTCTTGAAAATAGGGATCCAGCTGGAAGCACTGGAAGAACAAACGATGAAGACAGATGTCCACGAAGCCTAGGACTCACCGGGGCGTGAGGAACAATCAAAATTGAAGGCCGTTTCAAGGAGGTGGGATCCAGTTTTGGTGAATTCATCTGATTCAAATGGATTCTGGCCCTATGTTGAAAAAAAATTTAATTATAGGTAAATAAACTCCAGGCAAAAGGCAGCAACCAAGTTCATTAGTATGCCTGATCATCTCTTTGTAATATTCAACCGGTACAGCATGAGGTCTTTGGTATGTCTGTGCTTTTTAAAGACACTCAGATGAATCTGCTACTTGCATAGACATTTATCCATTCTTTGTATTGGGCCCTATCCATGCACTTAACAGCGGTCCTTCATAACTGATGTATAAATGTCCTATGACTCGCCAACAACTCATACAGCAGCACCTCCATCAGAGCAATTTCAAATCTATAACTGGCCGCAGCATCACCAACTTCACCAGTGGGAAGAAGTGTGTGTCAACACACCTTGAATGAGCGATGGAATCCGGTTACAGCTGCGATCTTGTTCTGCACCATTTTTCCTGTGCTGAATCAGTTGTTTTGGACTGGTGGCTGGTGGCAACAACGGTGGTCTTTTAGCTTCAGTGATTTAATTTCACTTAGCTAATCGACGTCTGATGACCGTGTGCTTCGAACGGGAAACCTGTAAAAAAAAATTATGTTTATGTTTTGATATCTGGGCAGTAAAACACTATGTAACATCTGAATAAATACAAGTAAAAAGTAGGCGATAATAAGGAACACATAGTACACTTAACACTTAGATTCAAACAACACAAGATTGGTTTTCCACTGTGCACTCAATCCATTACTTAGATTAGCTAATTACATCAGACTGATTAGCTGAACTGGGTACTGGTTTATATAAATACTGGGCCTTCACAAAGAGAGACAAAGAGAGGTTTAGAATTTGTAAACTAACAAACACATCAAATCACAGTGTGTCGTTATATATATATATATATATATATATATATATATATA
>JBBIGA010000016.1:18189316-18202752 GCA_037576975.1 Alestes dentex | reverse complement strand
TGTATGTATGTATGTATAAACTTGGTTCCTCATAATAATAATGCACAGTGAAAGACTCTTTAAGGAGAACACTGACTGCCAGTTCTGTTGCATTAGGTAACAGACACCTGTACTGGCTAACACTGAGTGAATGGGGAGAGGGATGCCCCCAGAGTGCGAAGCTAGTTGTGGGTGAATTTGAATTTGCAATCTGTTGATGATAGGTCAATGCTTAGACAGTTGCATTAACTCTTTTAATACAATAATTGTTTTAGCCATCCCTCACAGAGCTGCTCTTGGCTTTTTTTTTTTGGATGGTGGACCACTCTCAACCTCCAACTGACACTGATGTGTGCGGAAAACACAGCCATGCCACAATACCACAAACAGCATCATGTTCACAATACCACAAACAGCATCATGTTCACAATATCACAAACAGCATCATGTGAGTTTCACTGTTTTGCTGAGAATGGTCTTCTTATATAGCGATATCAGGTCAGCAGCAGTCCTGAAACTGAGAACGATAGATAAATGCCATAGAGGGGTGCTGATGAACTGTGCAGCAACAGATGGGCCACAGCATGTAACTATACACCTATGCCATGGACCTCTTAGGAGCTTATAATGTGGCCGGAGAGTGGAATCACAACTCTGGTGTTTCTAACAAAGTGGCCAGAGTGTGGAATCACAAGGTAGGTGTTTCTAATAAAGTGGTTAGTGAGTGAAAACCGCATCTCTAATCAAGAGCTTGTTTATTAAAGATATAGAGCTTTTTGTTATTAATCTTTGTAGGCCAGATGTGAGTAACAAAGATTCATAAAAACATACAGAGCATATGTTATATCAGTCTCTTCTATGTTAACATGGTGCTAACAATGAACTGCCCTATCTTTGACTTCATCTTTGACATTGGGGCTTGATTTGAGAAGACCCTTTATTTTATACAAACTATAACTAGTAATAGTGATAACATTTACGTACTTGTACGTCCAACACTCTTTCATCAACTCATATATGGGCTCCGGGCATCCAGGCGGACTTTCCATGCGGCTGCCGTTCTGTATGAAGCTGATCACTTCTGGACCCTTCATTTTCTACAGTGGACAACAAACAAGCTTTGTCAACAAAGAAGGTGAAAACTGAAAAAACTAATAATAATTGCATTTAATTAAAGAGCAGCATATTTTGCTATCCTTTAAGGTGAATGCAAATGGCAATTTTCATCACCGGTTCCTCTACAACTGTAACCCACCCATTTTCACTCTTGCTCAAACAGCACCTGTATTCTTGTTACAATGGAGGCTCGGGGAAACTGTAGCTTCACATTTTGCAATTGCTTTTAGTTGTTTGCTGATCATTGATTATTCTCCTGCAAGCATTGTCCAGCATAGTCTGCCCGATGGGATAAAGTGATTGCTGTAAAACATGTTTAAAAGCTGTATTTGGGTTACAGTCATGGATTCTATCATATCAACTATCATATCCCCAAGCAGCTGGGCTTCAGCCTGGGCCACTACACTTTCTCTGGGAAGTGGAAATTGTTGCCACACTCCAGATGGCATTTTGCTAGTGTGGCAGCTAGCAACCAAGCAGTGGTTCTCAAAGCAATTCACTGCTGTGTGTATGTGTGGATCAGAACTGAAAGCAAAAATAGACAGAAAGGATACATTTGCACTTGTTAATTACATAGCTGTTACTGATCTTTATCATCAATAAACCAATAATTAGCTAATCTATCCAGCTCTATAGCTGAACAATGGTCAGTGTGAATGTATGAATTGTACGTGAGTACCTTGTAGGGTTTTCCTCCATAGGAGAAGGCTTCCCACATGGTGATCCCGTAACTCCAAACGTCGCCTTTACTAGAGAACTTGTGGAAGTTGATGCACTCTGGAGCATACCACTTTAGAGGCCATTTTCCTAATGTGCGTGCCTAACAACACACACATAGAAGTCTTTAATGGTTTGCAGGCACATGCACATACACTAAATGGACAAAAGAATTGGGACGCCTGACTATTATGTCAAGAGAGGCTTTTAATGACATTGCATTCAAAAACACAGACTTTAATATGGAGTTGGTCCCCTTTTGCAGCTATAACAGCTTCCACTCTTCTTGGAAGACTTTCCATAAGATTTTGAAATTTCTATGGGAATTTGTGCCCATTCATTCTGTAGAGCATTTATGAGGTCTGGCACTGATGTTGGACGAGAAGGCCTGTCTCGCAATTTTCTTTCCAGTTCATCTCAAAGGTGTTGTATGGGGTTCAGGTCAGGACTCTGCGGGGGCCAGCCAAGTTCTCCCACACTGAACTCTTCCAACCGTGTCTTTATAGTTCTTGCTTTGTGCAGTGGGGCACAGTCATGCTGGAATAGAAAAGGTTCTTCCCCAAACTGTGTCCACAAAGTTGTAAGCATGGCGTTGTCCAAAATGTCTTGGAATGCTGAAGCATTATGATTGTCGTTCACTGGAAGTAAGGGGCCAAGTAAGGCCTAGCCCAAACCCTGAGTGTGTCCCAATACTTTTGACCATATAGTATATGTAAATCCACACATACACCTACGCATGGTGGCTTGCACTTCACAACGGCTCTGGTTGTCTGTGGTCTGTGAGGTTGACTTTGGTTAGCTACACATATAGGTCTAGTTACAGAGAAAGCAGTTGACATGATAATCCCATTAGCAGTGTGGCACCTTTTTTAGTCAAAATGTGAAGGTAGAAATTCTGTTATCCCCCTGCAAAAACAATATGTTTGCAAAGTAACATGATAACCATGGTCAGAGGTATTGTAAGGCCTAGACACCCAAAGCTACAGCCAGAGTGTGAATTACCTGTCCATAACTGGGGGGTACTGCCTTCATAACACCCAGAGGGGGGGTCTGGGTCTTGATCGGGGGGTACAGTACCCCCCAGTACCCCCCGTAATTCGAACCATGGCTGCAGCCTGAATGTTTTATGAATAGCCCCAGATTTCAGATAGCCCCAGATTTATCCTTGTGTCATTCTGATCATTCTGATACTGATTGATCGGTAACTCTAATTCTAAACAGACCCCCTGTTCAACAAACTATCAGTATTTGTAGTATTATGTAAAAATGAATAAAGTTGCAAATGTGCCATTCACTCCATAAATAATTAGAAATTATAAGGAGCATTTTAGCCCTGACTGCTAAGCACAACACTGAGCGGCCAATGACAGCTGTGCTTATTTAAACATATCAGTCTTATAGGCACAGCAACAGAACCAGACAGTCTAATTCTAAGGAATAAATTGTTCATTTAAAATTAAGACACTAACACACACACACACACACACACACACAAGAGGATGCACTTTCTCAGTTTTGTCACACCTTGTAATAGTTGTCGTCTGCTCCCAGAGCCTTGGACAGGCCGAAGTCGCTGATCTTGGCGTAATGTTGATTAACTAGCAGCACGTTACGAGCTGCTAAATCTCTGTGTACAAAATTTTTCTCCTCCAAATATTTCATGCCCAATGACACCTGGTGCATCAGCTCCACCACATTGTCCACTGGCACCTGATCTCTGAATACACACACACACACACACACACACACACCAAACACACATGCACAGACACAGACACACACACACAGACACACACACACATTTGCATGCCATTTTACAGTGAATCCTCCAGAATTGCTATTGTAGGTTTCCTCTCTTTCAGTGATACATACAAAAGCCACTTGAGTGGTGATAACTACCTCTGTGGAGAATCTTCAGCCTGCCAAACAAAGCTTTATAATGGTCTTCTGATACCCTCTAAGATGATCATGAAGATGATTTACAGAGCTCATAAATTTTAATAACGTTTATTTTTAAATTAATTAAGAAACCATGCTCTGTGCAACTATGGAGTATTATTAATCCCTTCCTCATTTCACACTCCCATGACTACATGACATTTGTACTAGTTCAGTGTCCTCTGAAAGAAAATTATGCCTTGAATTTACATGATTAAAATAATGTGTCAACTGGTTACACATTATTAAAATTTGTTATATCAACAAATACTGGCCAAGAAAAGCATAACTGAAGACAGCAATTGCATTGATGGGACCTATTTGTGTGCAGAGGGTTGACACATTTTAAGTTTACAACTCAATAATAGGCCTGCACTTGAATGGTTGTTGTAGTTCATGGGTTTGTCTTACTTTTTGCTGGAGAGGAACTTGTTGAGTGGACCGGCAGGGGCCATTTCCATGACCAGCATCAAAGCCTCAGCCTGGCACAGGCCGATCATGCGAACGATGTAGGGATTATCCAACTGATGCATAATCTCAGCCTCACGCATCATCTCATCCTTCACTGCCTTCTCATTCTCACTCTTTAACACTTTAATGGCCACGTCTATATGTTTACTGAGAGAGAGAAAGACAAACAGACAGACTGTGAGAGTGAGAATACAGCCATTATACATCAACAACAGCAACAACGGCAACAACACCACCAACGGTACTACTACCACTACCAATAATAATAATAATGATAACTAGAAAAATTCCTGAAGAATTTTTAAAAGGGCCTGCAGCCAAGAAACTACCTACAGACTCCATGCCAACCATCTCCTACATAGCATTAGCATAGCATTAGTATAGCATTAGCATAGTATTAGCATTAGCATTACAATGCAGCATTAGTCTAGCATTAGAATTAGCTTTAGCATTAACATAGCATTAGTGTGTGTGTGTATGTGTGTGTGTGTCCCAAAACTTTGTCCACATAGTTTTGTATGACAGCTGTGTCCCAATACTTTTTGTTGATATAGTTCAGTTTAAACAGGTGTGTCTGTGGGGGCGTGGCCTGAGGTCTCATTTGAAGTTTCATAAGGTTTGGTCACTGTATGGAGACTGAGAGTTTATTCTCCTGAAACTGCATTCATTCCAATGGGGTGAAAAATGAATGGAAGTGAATGGGGGGAAAGGGATGAGTGAAAGACAAGGAAAAGACGAGTGCAGGTCATCACCAACCGCATTTGTGTCTCGGGGAAGATGGCCCGATGTATCACATGAAGTTTGGAGTTGATCCCTATTCATTCTCTATGGCATTTTAGCCATCTTTGTTGGCGTGTAGCGTGGCCACGGTAATGCGAAGCGCCAATAAATTACCCCACCTCACGCTGACGAGCCGAACGTTTTGATATATAGGTCGCCTGGGTGCACGCCATGGTTTGGGCCGCATTAAGTGCGACGGAAGAATAAATAAAGAGTAAAGAAACCTAGGTGAAGAATAAGAAGGCTCAATTCTTTTTAATGGGGCAGGCCCTTAATGATAATATTATTAATAATAATAATAATAATAATAATAATAATAATAATAACAAGAATAAGCAGGAATATATTATCAGCATCACACTGCCATCAGCAGATAAATGCATTAAAAAATTAACTATTTCATACCAATAATTGATGGTATAGTTGAAAAGATATATATTTACCGGTCATGTATACTACTAACAAAACTTTCTTCGTTTTTTCTGTTTTATTCACATTTTAGAAACGTCACGGTAAAACTAAATAACACATAGTTTTACATCTATCAGAAATGTATTGGCCTTCTGCCAAACAGTGCTACTCAGACCTCCTCTTCCTGAAAACACACCTGACTGGCTCAGAGGGGTAAATGAGGACACGTTTTGCGCCTCTTAACTTTGAGCAAGATACACTTTGTTACAATGTTTGGTTGTTCAGAAAGAGCTGATTTAAGCTAAACCTAGTTTCATCCACTCAAACCACAATATTCTGCTTGTCTAGTTCTTCGGAACTTTGGCATCATGGCTCTTAAAGGCTCATTCACATGTTTTGTTTTGTTTTTATCACACACTTTCATCCTGTCAGTGTGCTTTCACCTGTTTCCTGTTCCGTTCCGACAGCACTCACCTCTTCATCTTATACACCCCTTTCTTCACACAGCCGAAGTTTCCCGATCCGAGCTCTACCTCGTCCACCATGAGCTTGTCGCGCTTGATGAACAGTGTTTTCTCCTGGAGCTCTTTTGGGTCAGCGTACGGGCTCAGGAACTCATCACTGTCCATGGGCAGACTCCGTCCAGCTGGGAGGGTGGTCAGGCCTGCTCCAGGAACTGAAGATAATGATAATCAGTTTCACTTGTAAGAATTAAAAGCAAAGAAGAGCATGAAGAAGAAGAACAGTGCAATGGCGGTGCTGGTGGTGAATTTCTCAAACCTGTGATTGCGCAAAATAATATTATGGGTGCCACATTACAATAAGACTTCCCTTGTAAAAGGTTTATAAATCATTTACAGTAAGGTTATACATTGACAGTTTATAAATCATTAATAAGCAGTTGTAACCATGTTATAACATATGTTATACATTGATGCAGGTTCACTATTTTGTTAACATATCTTGTCCCTTCCTCAGGTATAATGTTAAACTGTCAGCTTCATCGGGTATTTAACATTCTACTACCATTAAAACAACAGATCCTGCCAAATAGTGAGTCGGCATCAACGTATGACAACTGTTATTAACCTAATTAACACGCTGATTACAAATCATTTATAAACCCTTTATAAGGGTAGTATTATTGTAAAGTGTACCATATCATGAATGCTTTCACTTTCTTTTGAACCATTTTACATGGTCCATAATACAGCTGTAGGTTAGGCCCAGTAGTAAAGAACTGAATAAGAATACAATGAACCCTCAGCTTGAAGTTTTGCGCATTTGGTTATAATGCAGTTAAACATCTTACCTAACTTACATGGAAAAAGTTGGTGCATTTTATTCGATTTTTTAAGTTAAAATGAGTAGACCTTCTTTACACAAATGAGCCATAACCTGAAAACCACCTCCTAAATATTGAGTAAGTCCCCCTCGTACCACAAAAATAGCTCTTATCCGTCAAGGTATTTGCTCTGCAAGACCTCTGAGTGTGTGCCGTGGTACCTCTGAGTCCTGTAGGTTGCTGGGTGGAGCCTACATGAATCAAACTAGTTCGTCCAGCACATCCCACTGATGTGTGACAGGACTGAGATCTGGGGAATTTGAAGAGCATCATATTGCCTCTTTTGGTTTGCCTTCTTGCTATAGTGTATCCTGATATCATCTCTTCTCCAGATAAAAGAGAAATACCCGTTCGATCATCCACATGATGTAAAAGAATACATAATTCATCAGATCAGCCCACCTTCTTCCATGGCTTTGTGGTCCAGTTCTGATGCTCATGTGCCCATTGTAGGCACTTTCAGTTGGACAGGGGTCAGTATGGGCACTCTGACTGGCCTGCAGCTACACAGCCCCACCCAACAGGTGATGGACTGTGTGTTCTGACAACTTTTTTACCATAGCCAGCATAAACTTTTTCACCAATCTGTGCTACAATTGCTCCTCTGGGGGATCACACCAAATGGACTAGGCCTCTCCATGTGCATCAGTGAGATTTGGAAGCCCATGCCGTTGTTACCAGTTCAGCAGGTGGCGTTCCTTGAACCACTTTTTGTGACGTGTCATTTCGGAGATGACTGACTCAGCCATCACAATTTGGCCCTTGACAAAGTCACCCAGATTCTTACACTCCTTTTTCTTGCTTCTAACACATCAACTTCAGGAACGGACTCAGTTCACTTGCTGCCTTATTTGCCCCACCCTTTGACAGGGCCCACCATAACTACAAGATCCACTCCACCTCTCAGCTGTTTAGATATCACAGCTGCTGATAGGCATATACGTTCTACACAAAATATGGCATTTTCTGCTGATTATAGTGCATCATTTCTGTTTATTTTGTATTTAACCAATTGGAAAACATTTTTATGTTTTCTTTTTTTTTTTTTCAAAATGTTAAATCCAGCAACTAAACCGTAAAGTGCAGAAGTGTGTTCTCTTTAGAGTATGTACTTTTCTTCACTATGAATATCAGCAAAACACATCATTTGACTGGTGATATTCAAACTTTCGCATTCAAATAACAATTTTGTCCATGATACAACATAGTGGTTAGAAATAAGGAACTGGCTATTTTTTTTTTATCTTCAGGGCAGCTTAAGTTCCTGATGCTGCCTTTCCTTGTATGCAGTCATGTTCTATTAAAATTTTTGCCTTTACAGTATGAACTGTTAGATACTGTACACTGTTTGGTCACCAAGGTGCAAAATAAAAGGCCTGGAGTCAGTGCAACTTACAATGCAGTGGAATAATGGCACAATTATTTTCCTTAACTAACAGTAGTGAGGGTGTCTTGAAGGGTACTGCCTCAGTGCGTTTTAAAATTTTAACTGATTTTATTTTTATTTTTCATGATGATCACACTATACAGGGCGCGTTGCACTGACACAGACTCACCTTCAGGGGGCGGTGTGTAGCCATTACCTCTGGCTCTTCTCTGCAAAACAGAGAAGGAAAGACATTACAGAGAAAATGACACACACGCACACATACACACCCACACACACACAGACACAGACACGCACACGCACACAATCAGCTTATTTATGGTATGATCACAGCAGTAGGTGAATGTTTCTGAGACTTACTCCTGCTGGCACTGCTGGAAGCTCTGTGAAGAGAAAAAAACAGAAGAAAATAGAGAAACTTGGTTATGCCTAATGCAGAGGTGCAGAGGTGGGCAGACTAAACTCATACCGTTGTAACAGTATTGCTACTTCTATTAAATAATAGTGGACATAACTTGATCAGAAGTACAAAAGTATGAGCTTGAGACTGTGGTCTCTATTTCACTGCATTGGAGCTTTCAGTATTTATCAAGCATGTTAGACCCCGTTCTCCTCTTTCTGGATTCTTTTAATCTAACGTAAAAAGCTAACATTCCAACAAAGATCATGTCACTATTGTAGGGGAATAAAAATGGCACACAAAAAGGATACCTAAATGTTACTTACTAAAATGTAACTGAGGGAAATTTCCGCACAGAAATACAGAAAAACTCAGGAGATTGCACATGTGCTGAAATGTCTTTGACAGAGGTGTATACACCAGTTCCCATTATAAAACATCAACTCAGCTTTAACATCAAACACTGATTAGATTTAATTACAATTCTTTAGAAATGATTCAACCAATTATTCTGGTGCAGATCAGATTTAATAACCAGACTTTTTGTTTGTACAATTAAAAAATAGTATTGGCGCTGGTCTATCAGTGAATACAAACTTCACTGAATAGTGTTATAATCTATTACAACCAGATTCCAAAATTTCAAATGTTGAATCACCACCTTCACGTTGCACTGATTTACTTTTACATTTTGCCTTTAACAGTGCAAGGAGCCCATAGGCCTGAGATTTGGGAACAATGGCCAAAATACAAGACAGTTATGCAAAGCCTAAGAAGAACTACATTCTTGTTGTGCAGCTTGCGTGTTGCTCTGTGAAATGGAGGGTGAGTTCAACCGCATTCTACTGTTGCTGTACCTACAATGTTATGAATGTGCAGTTATTTATGGTTTCATGAACACTGTGCTCCGTGTTAAAATGTACTCAATAGTTTTAAGGTACAGTCTATGCAAAGCGCTGCAGAAGTGTAGTAATGTGCATTACATTGTTACTGTTGACAATAGTTTGTTTTGTGGCTGTCCAAGTATCTCGATTTTTTAGTTTTCCACTTCGCTTGTATCCAGCAGTTGTCTTTTATACCGTGTGAAACTTTCATTATGAAAGAACCATTATAAATGCTTCAAAGTTACTCATTTTAAAACCTCTTCACTTTAGTTTCTTTAAACTTAAAAGGTTCACACATCTCCTTTAGAAAAACGATTCTTTTAAAAAACTGACTTTGAAAGGTGTCCAAAAAACTACCAATGACCAGCTCTTACTTGGCTGGGAGACCATTCTCAACACAGTACTGATGCATAGTAGCAGCACGATGGTGTCTGTGGATATATGAGCGTATCAGGAATAGCAGTATATACAGATATCAGAGTCTCTTAGGCTTAGAGATGTCTTTTTTTTTTTTCTTCTTTTTTTTTTTATTTACCACCAAAGAACATTTTAATCTTCTTTAAGTCACCATTATGAAGATCATCCACCAGCCAAATAAGAGCAATTTTTAATAACATGTGTGAGTATGAAGAACCTTTTAAGTTTAAAGAGTCTCCACATAAACGTAAAGGTTCTTGTAAGTACCTTCAAGCTGGTTCATCACACTCACATTTAGTCATATGCATAAGTTTGGGCCCCAATGGTAAAATTGCAAGTTTTGTTGATTTTCTTAGTGAAATTATGTCCTCTACATTTCTGCACATTTTAATGCACAGTTACTGGATTATTTTCACTTAGAAAACAACAAAATATGAAATTTGACAAGGGTTGTACAACTGTTTCTTATTTATCAGAACGTACAGCTCCGGAAAAAAATAAGAGTTTATTTTGAAATCAGCATCTCTATGAGTGTGACAACCTTTCCATGCCAGGATGTGTTAAATTCCTACACAAGCACCTAATTTTGCTTTATGAGGGACTGATTAGTGATCACCTGAATCAAATCTTATTTAATGGGGGAAAGTATAAAAACACAGCTGTAATCAACACTCTCCTCTTGCAACGTGACCAGTTGGATGGCAAAACACTACCAAAAGTATGCCAAAGGTAAATATTGCCATTTTGTTTAAGAGTGAACAAGAGAGATTGTTTTCTTTGAATTATTTAAGTTCTGTAAACACTGCATCATTTCTCTTATTTTGATGTTTTGAACAATATTTTTATTTGGAAATGAGGAGCAATATTGTCAGCAGTTCTTAAAAAAAAAAAGGCAAAGCTGTTCCGTTCAGTACTTGCACCTATAAAAGATAAAACCAGAGAAACTGAACATTTTTGCAGTGGTCTCTTAAGTTTGTTTCCGGAGCTGTATTTTATTTGGCATCGCACATTGAAATTTGTGGTGTATTTTTGAAAGACGTGTGAACAGCAGACCTAGATGGAGCTTATAAAGAGCCATAGCACATAAAGTTGGGTGTTTTTACGGCATGTACACACAGTGTTATGGAAATTTGTACATATCTCATTCAAAAAAAGTCATATATTTTGTGGGCACACGTGTATTCACAAGTATACATGTGAATAATATGTGATCGTATGTGATGTGTTACACGATGACGTGGTTTTTTTTTTTCTTGTTAGAGGACATTGGTTCTCATATGTGGGGTGAAAGAGATGTGAGATGTGAGATGTGCAAAACCCACATGCGAAATTCATGCAGGGGTGCATTATAAATGCAAACGAAGGGTGCATTCTTACGGGATGCGTTGCTTTGGTTCACACAGGGCTCTCGCAGTACCGTGACCAGGCCGTCTGGCTTCATCTTCAGATACTCAACCAGCTGTGAGAGAACAGCCAAAACATGACACTAATTACACATGAAACAGAATTATACTTATAGTGCAACATCATAGAGCACAGTCTCGACTGACACACAGTTCTAAAACAAGCTAGAATTCATATATTAGCTTAATTTTCAAGGAATGCTGAGAGTACAAATCTATATGATGGGGATTCAACTGTATTGTTTGGGGCGGATAAAAATTCATTATAATTTATTCTAATAATATTCTGTCAAATGTGCACAAGTTTTTATCCGCCCCTGACTCGAGATAATATCAAGGGTTACAAGAAACTTTGTGTAAAGTTAAATAAATACTTCCTGCAGTCGCACTGGTGAACTGTTTTTATGTTCATTTTTTAAATACTTCTAATGTAAAACAGAAAAGCTTTCCTATAATGCTTTTTATGCTGTTAATGATGTGTGTGTCCTCCAGTATGACCTACACTGAAAGAGTGATAAGAGTCTACAGAGGCCTGCACTCAGCAATAACTAAGAAAGAGGGTTTTTTTCTTTTGACTTGAAGGTGGACATAACTTCTAATACGGTCAGTAATATAGCAGTCACTTCTGCTATGGTCAGTTTTTAAATGTACACTTCTATATGCCGCTTCTCAATCACATCAAATCAATTCAAACTGAACTGTGGTGAAATCTGAAATTTAAATCATTCTCTAAAGAATCCTGATCCAACGTTGTGAGCTTAGAGATTTACACTCCAGGGAAACAAAACACCCCTCCAGTTGAAAGCGTACCTGCCACACGGTGTCAAATTTAGTTCCCTCTGGCATGGAGTATTTGCCGGATTTATCGTGCAGGACCTGGTAATGATACGCAGTTTTTCCGTACATCACTGAAAGCGCGAAGGTCCCTGATTCGTCTCGTTCTCTCACTCTGAAAAGATAAAAAACATCCTGTTTAAACATTATTAAGACCCTCAAATGCTTTGCTCTCAAAGAATGTGTAGAAAAAGTGTCTATAAATAGCACATTAGAACATGTTCTAAAAAAAAACACCTCCTAAAATCAGCCATAATGCTTGTGAAAGGCAATCGTTCAAATCAGTGGAGCTTATGTGAACATTCATCTTGCAGCGGCTTCTTATATTTTATTGAGGATCTGGATTACAAAGCGATCTACAGCATTCAGAAACTGTAAGTAACTGTAACTAACAGTAACTGTACGTTTTTACAGCATATGCATATATAGGATATTTCTGTCAGTCCACTATACTAAAATAATATTCATATGGTGTTCTGTAGTAAACTATCAAACTATACTCACATAGGATACCGAATTCAATCCCACAGTACCACAGTAAATGTAATTTTCTAATACACATGAATAAGCGTAATTTGTTATAAAATTCTCAGAAGAACTGTGTAAAAATTCCTGCACACTTAAATTTTGCTCAATAGTAAACTTAAAAAAGGTGGGAAAAGGATTTTCTCACCCTCTCTTAATAAATTAATAATCAGTTTTTAATGTAGTTATACAAATTGATTTAATAAAATGTAAATTCTTAGTATTATTTGCTCGAAATTTGCTATTTTGTTACATTCCTTACATTCCATTTCTGAAAACATAAATTATTTGAGTAAATTGTCCGATGGTAAAAGGGAAGCTGCTACGTAATACTGTCATTTACAGCACAGCATTACTGTAGTTCTTTTGTTTTTCATAGCGTTGATTTTTACAAAATCAATGTTTCATTTTAAATGGATGAACATAAATTAGATGACGGATTTTCTCATTATTTATTGAATATGTTTTTCAGTCAGATTTCTCTACTTTCCACTTACTCTTTCTAGTATATATTTACAACTGAATGTCTAACTTTTTTTTTCTAAATGGTGTGCTATTTACTGCACTATGTTGTTCATATATATATAAAAATATAAATATATATATATATAATATATATATATAAAATCCACTTGGTAATCTAATGTGGAATTTGAATATGCCATTTTGTTGCTCATTAATAAATGGTTCCATCAACAAAATTATCCCTTTAAAAAATTAAACTGAAATGCAGCAATTGTCCATATTTAAGTAAGAGCAACTGGCATTTGATTTATGAATCCCTTTGATCAGTGTATGCGTACATACATGCACTTATAAACTGAGTGTG
>JBBIGA010000016.1:18168775-18189216 GCA_037576975.1 Alestes dentex | reverse complement strand
TGTGTGTGTGTGTGTGAGTGTGTGTGTGTGTGTGTGTGTGTGAGTGTGTGTGTGTGTGTGTGTGTGTGTGTGTGAGAGAGTGTGTGTGTGTGTGTGTGTGTGAGTGTGTGTGTGTGTGAGTGTGTGTGTGTGTGTGTGTGTGAGTGTGTGTGAGTGTGTGTGAGTGTGTGTGCGTGTGTGTGTGTGTGTGTGTGTGTGTGTGTGTGTGTATTCAAGTATATTTTTATGGTTAATGAACTCTCTCTCTCCTCTTAGTGCACTCCTAGCTGTGGTCCTGGTTATAGGCAGAGAGTGATCATTTGTAGAAGTGGAGAAGGCGGAGACACTCTGGCTGAATCGGAGTGTCCCAAGCAAAGCCGTCCCACCACTAGGATGCGCTGTAACCTGCAGCGCTGCCCACCTCCGCAGTGGCTCACTGGACCCTGGAGTGAAGTAAGACTAGCCGCGGTGCAGGTCCATTTCATTAGACAAAACAAAAAAAGCATAACAGCATCATCTCCTCACACAAAACACTTGCCTTTCAACCTTTAGGCTTCGTCATTGTTAATTACGCCAGAGCATAGAGTGTTTCATATGAACACACCAGTGTGGCACTGACTAAAACTGGCTCAGTGATGTGCGAGTAAATGAAGTGAGCAAAGGGCTCACACTTACAAAAGGGAAAGAACACGAGATTAGACACACCTAGTTCTTCTGGACTGCCACTGGCTACAAAGTTACAACCAATAATAATAATAATACTAACGATAAGTCTGAAAAGAAGAAAATCTTTGTTCTGTTGATTTGATAATTCTGACATGTTGTCACCACTGCAATATCATGAATAAATCCACGAAGACTGGTTAAGTTTAATAATAATAGATCGTTAAGATAAGTACACTCTAAGATGATATTTACTCACAGACACACAGAAATGCATATTTCGACTCTCACACACACATTTCAGGAACTGTCATCAGTCAGTCAAGATACAATAAGTCTTGAAGGCCATAAATTCTGTTTATCGATTTCATGGTCGTAATCAATTGTTAATAGTTTGACTCTGGCCTGAAAGACTCGTTTTAATGGATCATAGCAAAGAACAGGGAGTTTGTGATTCTGGACCTTATGTGCTGTGTGTGCATGTGTGTTCTTCCTCCAGTGCTCAGCTAAGTGTGGTCTTGGGCAGCAGATGCGTTTGGTGCATTGTATGACACACACAGGCCACCCGTCCAATGAGTGCTCAGAGCTGCATCGGCCTGCCTCCATGCAGCAGTGCAGGAGCAGGTGTGACCTCAGCAGCCCCACGGATAACCCCGAGGGTGAGAGGTCAAAGGGCACTCAGACACATTCTGAGACACACACCGGTACTGTACTAATATCAAAGATAGGCTACAACAATTATTAAAAAATACTTGATTTAACGTGAATTTAAATATACCTCGTGATATACCTCTATGTCCATAAACCTTCATGCCCATGTATCTCTCTCTCTTTCTTTCTCTCTCTCTCTCTCTCTCTCTCTCTCTCACACTCTTTCTCTCTTTTTCTCTCTCTTGCACTCTCACTCTTTCTCTCTCTCTCTCTTTCTCTCTCTCTCTCGCTCTCTCACGCTTTCACTCTCTCTCTTTCTCTCTCTCTGTCTCTCTCGCTCTCCCACTCTTTCTCTCTCTCACTCTCTCACTTTTTCTCTCTTTCTCTCTCTCTCTCTCTCGCTCTCTCACGCTTTCTCTCTCTTTCTCTCTCTCTCTTTCTTGCTCTCTCACTCTTTCTCTCTTTCCCTCTCTCTCTTGGTATGTAGTAGAGATGGCACCACTGGTTTCAGATCATGACATAGACGACTTACACCCACATAAATACTACTGCTCATTAAAATGAGCTATTTTTAATTGACGCACATAGGATGGTCTAAACCTGCCACTGCTCAAAACTCATTTTTGTGTTAACGTGACTGTTGTTATCAGACAATGTACTTTAATTTGCACTGCATTCCCCGTGATCTGTCAGGTAATATTTGTCACAGGATGTGATACCTACTAGTGTCAGATGAGTGCCATCTCTACTCTCTCTCTCTCTCTCGCTCTCACTCTCTCTCTCTCTCTCTCTCTCCAGATACAGTGTATGCAAAAGTTTTGACACCCACAGTCAAATTACACATTTTATTGTTTTTTAAATGAACATAAGCACACCGCCCCTGCAGGGAGCAAAAGTTAAACATTGAACACTGAGTTTAACACATTGGGGAAAGAACAAAACTTAAATAGAAGGTGGCACAATCTTTGCGTAGGCCACATTTTGTTTTATTTTTTAGCTGTAATTGTGCATTGAAACTGTGCAGTCATGTTTGCCACAGAGTACTTAGTTTCTTATAACGAGACATGCAGATGACCAGAACACTCAAACTTTTGCATATGACTGTATGTCCAGTCACTTTAACACACAGCTACTGGAAAATTGCATGATGTGGATTACTGAACTACTACACTATATGCCCAAATGACACCTGCTCATCCAGCGTTTTGCTCTGAAATCAGTTCCCCCTCTTTGCTCAGCCTCAAGAGCATTAGTGAATTTACATACTGATCTTGGATAATTAGACCTGGATCACAAGCACCACTCCAACTCATCCCAGTAGTGCTGACTGTAGCTCCTTCACTAACTGTACCAAAGCCCAGTGCCAGGGAGTTTTATATTCCTCTGTCTAACACTTGACATGGGTGACCGTAGGCTCATGTGTGGCTGCTCAGGAGCATCCCATTCCATTAGTAATGCTTTATACAAGCTCTGTATGCACATATTATTTAGAAGGTGTACCAGGATACCTTTTGGACATATAGTGTAGGTATGACTTGAAACCTCGCAAGACATAGAGCAGCTGTGAGATTTATAATCAGGGGCAGGAGTGATTTCAGTGACTTTAACAGTAATAAGCATGAAACCTTTGTCTCAAGTATAATGGGAAGGACAGTATGTAGTTCATGTTTAATATGTTAACTACTAAAACACTATTGTAGTATTATGTATAAATGTGTGTGTGTGTGTGTGTGTGTGTGTGTATATATATATATATATATATATATATATATATGTATACATTTTTTACATTTGCTACAGTGTTACAATGATTTGTGTTTTTCCTGTACTCCCCACCACCCCTCCAGAGTGCAAAGATGTGAACACAGTGGCATACTGCCCCCTGGTGCTCAGGTTCAAGTTCTGCAGCCGAGCATACTTCCGACAGATGTGCTGCAAGACCTGCCAAGGACACTGACCTCCTCTCTCCCTCTCTCCTCTCTTCTTCTCCTTCACTCTGCCTGGGCCAACACCGCCCCAGCTCCACATTCCAGGGCAGAGCGAGCAGGCGAGAGATAGGTAGAGGGAGATAGAGACTGTGCTGCTGCCTTCAACTCTCCAGTCCAGCTGCTCTGGCATAGCTGCTCTGAGTTTTGGATGGCCAGAGATTCATCTGCCTCCCTTTAGCTCTCTTTAGCATGGTGCTAGCCTCCTGTCATCCATACTGCATACCCTCAGCTCCAGACCCAGCCAAACAGGACCACAGCGCTGCACACAGTAGTGGTTTTCCCTTCTTTTAGCCCTAGAGCTTTCATTGGCTTTTGGGTTTATGATACTCTACCCACCTCTAGTGACTTTCTTTTGATTCAGCTCATGAGCTTGCCTTGGCATTACTGAGTTGATGTTGTAAATTCTATTTTTTGCCTGTGTTTTTTTTTTAATCTTCATTTACAAATTAGATCCACTGTAACCTGTGGTCATAGATGGGAAACATATCCAGTAAGTGGCCATGTGACCGCAGTGAGCGGCCGTCATACAATGCAGCAGCAGAGCAAAAAATCTGAACCTAGCAGTTAGCCTCGTAAGCATAACATCAAAGTTGGGCATGTGAGAATGGAGAACACTGAGATATGCAGTGCTGTCAGTCCATGGCTGGGTTTGAGGACACTACACTGGTTGTCTTTTTCTATTGACTGTTTGTTTCTCTGTTTCTAACATGTTTTTTTTTATTATCAAAAGGTTCTTTTCTCTCCATAGTATCACCTCTTACCATGTTGCAACTGACCAGAGATTAATATTTAATTCCTTTCCCATTATTTTATAACATTTTACTTACAGCCTTGGAGATGTTTCAGTGTCATAAGCTTCATAATTGTATTATGGTCTGTTAGTCCTTTTCTAATACTGTACGGTTCTGCATGGATTACTTGCCATTATCTTGCCATTCGGGCCGGTGTTTTTAACGAAAGGGGATTTAACGATGACAGTGATGTATTTTGCGTTAGTACTGTTGACGTTGAGAGTGGTATTGAATTGGTACAACCGAAGACAATCACAATGAGTCACCCACATGACCTCAGAACCTCTGCTTAAACCAGAAATGGACAAAGTACAAAACTTCTGCGCTTGAGTAAAAGTAGAAATACTTTTGATTAGGGCTGAGTATTTTTTGCTATACTAATAATAATAGCTTGGGTTCAGAACTGTTTCCTGAACAAAACTCAAAGAAAAGGTTTACACAATTTACACAATTATTACCTTAGATATTGGCTGATCAGCCATGTTTGGTGCCCAAACTTTGCTTCTTTAGTTTGGCCCTGGAGCTCTGAGGCTAACATTGCCACCGACCACTAGATGTCAGTAGCTACCCGGTTCTTTTCTATTGAAAAACATCCCCAAAACGTCTCTCAGCCTGAATCCAGCTCTTCGTTAAGGTATCACAGACTTGTCAGTGTGGTTTAGGAAACATTAAAGTATTGAATTTTGTTCCAGCCCTATGCTTGGTAGAATAGTAAGAGCCGATACACTCTCTTTATATTTACTTTAGTAAATGAATAGACACTTAAGTATGTAAAGTAAACCTGCTGTGAGTTATTATACCTTTTATGTGGTATTCAAGTAGAAATACAGATAATGTTCAGCCAAAAGTATTTCTGCTTTTACTCAAGTACTTTGTACTTAAGGCCAGTTAGGCGAAGCTGTCAGCCGAAAATGCTGAAGCGGTTCTCATGAATGAAGTCTAGCAGGGACTAGTGTGCATGACCTCATTTGGTGCAAAGAGGAGCCATTTGATTTGGTGTCGGCTCAGCCGCTGTGAATAAAAACTACACAGCAGTGAATCAGCCATGCCTTTCTGTTTAATCCTCCTTTATTCAGAGGCATAATGATGTATATGTGTAGGTTGGGGCTTTTGTATTGAATCAGCATGTCTGACAGAAGCCTCTGTTCTCAGTTACCATCACTTGTTATCAGATCAATCTGCAAAGTGCATAGTTTATTCATTGCTGTTAAATGTCATCGCTATCAGATCATTTGCAGTCAAGTCAGAAGGACTTTTTTAGTTTATTTAGTGCTGTTCAGATGGGATTCGTTTTAAAAGGGAAGGGTTTGGTAAAGCAGTTAGCAGTGTGATTTTAGTCCCTTTCCAGTTTGCTATGTCAGTCCATTTTTGTCTGTATAGATATTTTACTTGCTCTAAAATGAACTATAAATATCATCTCTGGTCATATCTTAGTAGGGAGGCTCTCAAACTGTTATGTACTTACATTCACCACCAACAAGTACTATCCAACCTCAAGTGTAGGACAGTGAGCATTAAAAGCATTTGAAGCAAACAAAAAAACCTCACCCCCGTAGTTTGAGTTCATTCCCAAACTCATTTTGATGCCGATGACAGTAAGGAAGTTGGTTGAGACTACAGACATTACGGTTAAAGGTTAGGATGTGTTTTCTGCTTGTGAGCAATTCCAGTCAGGCTGGAAATGACTTTTTCTTTTTTTCTTTTTTTTTAGGAGTGCAGATCTCTTTTCCTGTGCAAATTGACTTGTCGTGATTAAGTTTACAGATTTACAGTACTGTACAAAAGTCTTAGGGCCTCTGAAATTGTCTAACGCTAGGATAAATACATATGAACAGTGCAATGTGATGTGTTGGCTTAAAGGAATGGTTTGGCAAGAAATCGACTGTATACAATTTTCCACTTACCCTAACTGTAGTTGACGTTGTCGTGTCCAATTATTACTTATACACTACAAAACACGACAAGTTAAGAGTCACCTAAATATTTTCCATAATACATCCTTATTTCTCTCAACAAGCTCAAACTACATCAGTTGTTCATTAAGGTGGTGCACACTTGTTAGTGGGGTTTAGAACACAGTGTTACTTACTGTAGTGAGCAGACCTTGGATCTTGACTGTCATTGTTGCAAAAACTGATTCTAGGTCAGCACTCCTGGTTTGTGAAAGCAGATTCTGTTAAGTCTTGACCATCTTAATGAAGGGCTAAATGTGATTGGATTGGGTTGATTTGGGTATTTATTGACTTCTGGTGCTGGTTAGCTGGATACCAAGCATGTCTTCACTGATGGACTGTGTTTGGGGTTGCATAAATACAGGGGGTCCTCCAGTTACAACAGTATGACATTTCAAGTTTACAGCGTTCACTCCTATTTAGCTTACACCGTTAGGCTCGTACTTATGGACTACGTGGGCGTACTAGTTTGGTTGCACGCGGCAGAAGCGTACGCAGTATCACGGCATATGAGTGAGGCAGTTTTCCTTTTTCTTTTTCTGTGGCTTAGTTTTGTTTTTACAACTGTGTTAGGATCGGTAAGTGACTTAGGCTAGAGTGTGTTTCGAATTACACCAATATTCGGGTTCGGGATCTGTGGTGGATCTCGAGGACCCCTGCATAATTTTTTGACAAACTTTCCTTTAGCAAGACCTCTAGGCACCTCTGAGGTGCCCTGAGCGAGGTGCCGTCCCCACACACTGCTCCCCGGGCGCTGTGTTCCTGTCTGCCCCCTGCTTCACTTGGTGAATGGGTTAAATACAGAGGAAGAATCTCGTGCTGTTCACACTGTGTCCTGTGGTGTGTTCACGTATGACAGAATCGTCACTTTACACTTTACACGTTAACCATTTTGAAGTAGCTCAGTTACTACCCAGTACCTATTTCAGCTGATCAGTCTTTTGTTATGTTAGATCAAAAAAGTAGAAGAGGAATTGAACCAAGATAAAACTACATTGAAAGCAAAAACCTATTGTTACTTCACATATATTGTGTTAGATGGAGTTTTTATAGGCATTCACTGCTGAGATAAAAAGTTTCAAACAAGTTTCATGGCTGCCTAAGACATACACAGTAACGTATGTCTGTATATTGAATCCCGTCTGAATTGTCCTTTTTATTTCTGACTAAAAGTGCACTCAAATCTACAACAGGCCGCCACAAGCTTACATTCTGTACTGTTGAGCTGGTGTTGGTGTGACTGTGGGGCTGTTTCGGCAGTTTCCGGTTAGGCCTTCAGGTCACTGAGAGCTAAGGAGAGAACTTTAGTTTCTTTCGAATGTGTAGCAAAAAGGGGTCTACCCTACAGTGAGGAATCGTAACTTAAAGAAGAACCCTGCGTGCAAAAAATAAATTTTTTTCCTGTTTATTGACTGGTCAGTCCCAGAAAATGGCCACACAGCGACAGGCTTTCTCCTGGTGAGCTTCGGCCAGCTCTGACGCTTTGCAGTACATTTGTGATGTTTGATCTGAGGAGCTTTGGTGCTTTGGAATGGTGCTATTTCTTCCTTCTCTGTCATAATCTCAAAGTTTAGTACCTTTATTTTTTATCAAAACTTGCTTGAGGTAAGGAAAAAGAAAATATGAGAGCTAAAACGAAATGACAGAATTCTATGTTATCTATTGAATTATTGAGGCGTATTTTGTTCGGAAAAGCAGTACATAATCAAGCCTTCGAAACACGAGAGTGTTCTTTTTGATGTGAGCTTTTTATATTATTATTATTGTTATTGTTATTATTATTATTATTATTATTAACTTTGATTTCTGTTCTGCGTAACATGTTACACTTGAAGTGTGTTGATTCATCTTGGTAGACAAAGCCAGACCTGTTTATGTTTAACAATTATTTTTTTGTTGTTGTTTTTAAGCGCTTTTGAAAATAACATTGTGTACTGTAATGTGCATCTGACAGAGTATATGTCCCTGAGTTATGTAGACCAACTAAAATAAAAAAAATAATACGATGAATAAAAAAGTGGTGCATTGTGAACAGAAGAAAACGTGATTTTTTTTTTCCTCTTCGTTCTGGAATTTGTCACAAAAAATTACTGTTTCGTATTTGCAAGATTATTTGAGGTTGTGGGAAAAAAGAGTTTTAATAATAAAAAAAATGCAACTGGACTGACAGAATTTTGAGCTTATTGAGTATCAAATAATAGTAATAGTAGAAAGTAAAATGCAGATTCTGTTCATTTATTTAAACCATTACTAGAAGCTGGAATGGAATGGAAATTTTAAGTAAACCCATTCATTTTGAAAAATAAAACACCCAAGTTGTTTTTAGAGTGTGATGATGGATGAGGATAGAGGGTCATGCAGGCCAGACTATCTTGTAAAATTTACTGTTGGTATCGGTTCTTAAAAGTAGAAAGTGATAGGCAGACTCTAAAGATGCAACATGGTGGGACAATGGGCTCTGTGTTTATTTTTAGGATTGTTTTTTTTGTTTGTTTGTTTGTTTTTAAGATGTCAGAAACGATTCTTTGAGCGATGCCATAGAAAGTCTATTTTAGTTCCTCGAAGAACCATATTTGTACATAAATTCGGTGATCATGAAGAACCTTTTTTCATAGTAATTGTACATCATATTCATTTCATGTCTGAAAACTTTCTGTTGGTTTATTCATCACAAAAGTTTCACTCCGTTTAAAGGGCAGCTGTAAAGATTTACGCTCAGTGTAAAGTGTAGTGTAAAGAGTAGTAATCCACCAAGGACACAGAACGTTGAGTGCTAAGGACATTTTATTGTAATGCCCTTGTCCTGTCATTTAAAGGTTTAAGAATGGACAGATGAGACGAACAAAAAGGGAAACAGAGGGGGGAGCCAGAGTATCTGAAGGGGCTGACAGAGCTCAAGATGGCTCGGGTATACCAGTCACAGCTAAGTCTGAGGGAGTGGGTGGACTAGGTTAGATAAGTCCTATCTAACCCTTAGACTCAGCTAGTACTGCTATACCTGATCCATCTTGAGCTCTGTTAGCCCCTTTCGGTGCTCTGGCATCCCCCTCCATTTCCCGTTTTGTCCATCTCATCTGGACCTCCCTCTCCTCTTAGAAACCAAGTGTTCTATCACCCATCTATAGGTTCCTTTTGGACATGCTCTTCAGGCACACTATCAGAAACACACACAGCACATTTTCAGTTAGGCATCCACACATCTGTTAACCTTTTTCCCTTCTCCCTGAGAGACCACCTGCCGGTCTGTTCCTTTCTGGCTCTTTCACCTTTCCTTTTCCCTTCCCACCTCTTCTCAGGCTGATCCCTCATTAGAGATATTGTACTGAATTACTGCCTCTATTCTGCCTCAATGGCAGAATGTTCTGGTTCTCCCAATCTCTGCACTTGGGTCCATTCTTAAAATCCCATCCGTGGACCCAGCAGAGTCTGGTGAGGGCATCAAAGTCATTTCTGGCCTGGTCCTTACGCAGTGCTGTACCTGACCAGAGCAGCCCTGAACTCGCCTGCCCGTACCTTCAGCCTCGTTACAGCGGTTTTTGGAATGTCTGACATCCGTTCCTTAGTGGAAGGGTTCTAAAAGTTTCTTCAAAAGTAGATAAGAAGTAATTCTCTTGAACACTGTCCTTGGACTGAATATAGATGTGTCATTTTTGTATTATGAAAACATAAAGTACTCCGTTAACATTCTATAGAGCCTTGTTCGTGGAGGATGACCTGCAGTCGTTCAGTTCCTTGACTGATTTCAAAGGTAAAAACAAAAAATGATTGAAATGTTGTTTTTACTGTTCGTATTTCACTCTTGCTGTCTATATTACCGCACTTCTACACTGGGAAAGAAAGAATCTTACCAAAAAAATCAGATCAAATTTTAGTGCTTAGAAAAGTGATAAACTCTGGGTCTTCATTGCTGGTCTATGGCAGCAGGTGTGAAGCTTCCTTGCTTTGATGTCAGTTTGAAAGCGGTGAGAGCGTGCAGTGTGTTGGGAGGGGCCACTGTGGTTACAACCGCCTGTGGGAGTGGACCTGCTGCAGGGCCTCCGCTCTCATGACGTCACTCCTCGGCCGTTACATCCTCATCTGGGGTCAGCTGCGTGCTTTTCCTCTCTGTTCAAGCCAGCCTGAAAAGAACACCACAGCTTCTGCTCTTGCTTCCTCATTCTGCACTCTAGCCCTCCTCATTTCGGTGATCTTCTTCCAGGGAATAAGGGCTGGATTCAATTAAATCATCTCAGTGAAGGTGTACCGAAGATTAAAGACCTCGTTCACACCTGACCACTTAATGTGACAAGTGTCTGGATTGTAGCTGAATCAGATTTTAGCCAGATGTGTTTACACTTGGTAGCCAAATGCAACTCTGGCCAGACAGAAATCTGATCGTTAATGGCAATTAATATGCAAATCAGCTTGTATACAACAACCAGTTGTCTTTGATGCTCCTCGTTTTCTGTTCTATTCTAAGGAAAAGCACAATTTTGCACAACGCGGTCAGTTTTAACATGAAGAAGATTGTTATGAATAATCGCCCTCTGTGTAAACCACTCTGAGTAAATCAGTTTGCATCCCTATTACTGAATTACACACAAGTTTGTGGAATTCTCCTTTACTGGGGAGTTTGTCGTCCATTTAATGCATTAACAGCCTTTACTCTTCTGGGAAGGCTTTACACTAGATGTTGAAATGTGTGTTTTCGATTGCATCCAGACACAAGAGCATTAGTGAGGTAAGACACTAATGCTGGGTGATTACTTCTGGATCAGAAAAACACACCAAGACATCACAAAGGTATGTGTGTGAGCAATGGACGCACCTTAAAGCTGCTGAGTTCATTCATTAGAGGCATACCTTTTGTGCTTTTCAGTATATACACCTCCCAACTATTGCTAGTGCAATGCTTCTGCCAGATGAGCCTATGAATGAGTGTTTCTATATGAATGTATTGCAGTGTAACATACTGCAACTACAACGTCTGCATCCTAGACTAAACAGTAATCAGCAGTTCTCACACTTGGTGCTCTGGGTGTGTGTGTGTGTGTGTGTGTGTGTGTGTGTCTGTGAGTGAAATAGAAAGAGCTGTAGCAGTTCTTTTCTGATGTGTTATTGGTGGGAGTTTGAGGAAGTAGTGATGTGTTCACGGCTTGCCGGAGTTTGATGAACTTCACTGAAGCAGCTACAGTTTGGTTTAAAGGGTTCGCTCATGATGGAGATGTGCTGACAGGGATTCTGTTGGATTTTCTCACATGCACGCACGCACACTGTTCTGTCAACAGGGGGAACCCAAAAGTGTGAGGAAAAGGACAGTCTAAAAAGGACAACCTCATTCCAGGCACAATGGTAAATGCCTCACTTCTTTTGACTCTCTGCCCAGTCCAGGCTGGACTGTTGTATTGTAGACTTCACACCTTTACTTGTTTTGCCGGGAAAAAAAAGTGGTCTTGAATGCTTATTAAACCCCTTTAACTCTCAAGATTTTTGCTCTCATTTCTGCAGAGCCTACCTGCTGATTTCATGGTCATTACTGAGTAGTTCATAGACAGCAAGCCCTAAGCATTAAGTGATAATACCACTGGAGTTTAAGGGGGTTAAATGCTCTATGGCTACACATTACTTGACCAGTACATCTACCTGTAACTCAGCTGTCTGATGACAGTTATCTTTCACGATGATCTTAGATGTAGTCACAGTTAGGGTGTAAGTGACGTGTACCAGCGCAGTGATGGTATCAAAGAGAATCTCAGGATCCTGAGCACATGTGAAACCTTCCTATGACGCTGTCAAGGTGAGATCTGCATGTGAAACGACTTTATTCACGTACTTCCAAGGTATCAGGAAGCAATGAAATAAACAAAAAACAGAAGCTTTAAACCTGCGGCTGACTGCAATTCCTTAAATGGAAGAAGCACGAAATTTCTTTCCTGCTTCTAGTTCTGTACAGGAAGTGATAGAGGTGGAGACCTGTGATGGGTCATCAATGTACATAGATAAAGAGGGATGCAATTTTACAGATCAGTGATTCAGTTTAAGGCTTTTGTCAAGAATGCCCTATAGGCATAGCTTCCTACAAACAACAGAGATGTCCACTAGAGTTCAACTCTCACTGAGTAACCTAAGGGATTGTCAGGTCTTGCCAATAAAGATTCGAGTCCGCTGTCCTGTTGCATGAATATGCAGCGAGGCTTTACAAAAGGAGGGAGTCCCTCATGTCATGAAAGAAAATAGTGGTACACACAAAGGGTTGATATGGTTTGGTTTTGTTTTAGGGTCTGCTTACAGTGTCTTGGCTTTGAGCCTGGTCTGGGTAAGGTTAAAGCAGAGTTTTGGGAAACTTTTTGGTCAGTTTTAAAAAGGGGTTTCATCCTGGGTAGTTAGCAATTTGTCATGGGTTTGAATGATTTTTGGTTAAAGCAGGATTGGTCCTGATTTGGGGTTTGGGTTAAGTCAAAGTTTGGGTTAAGGTTGAAGGATGTTAAAAAGGGTTTGGTTGAGGCTTAAGCAGACTTTGTCCTGGGTTTAGCCTGTGTTTAGTGAGAGGATGTTAAACAGAGCTGTTCCCAGGCTTGGGCTGGGTACCTGAGAGAAGGAAGAGTAAGGGTGGTGGCTGAAGAGGATGTGTGCATGTTTGCATATGAGGAGCCTCAAGGTTCGAGAGGGATTTACGCAACAGCGCCCTAGTAGCACGGGGGGAAGCTGAAATGTGTGTCAGAGGGGCCTGTGGTTTTGATCTCGACACTTCCTCACCACATCTGTGTGACAGGAGCTCAGCCCTGCACAACAGTAATTGATACACAGCCACTATCACTGACCTATGGCATGTACACTACGGACCAAAGATTGCAATGCAAGCATTTTATTAATGTGTCGGAAGTGTCAGAATACTAAAGTGCCAATACAGTGTCTTTGGATGATCTTTTTTGAATCTGTGTGTCAGGAAAACTTCATTCTCTCGTCTCAGCTGCTGCAGATTTTTTACCCTTCCTTTACTCTTCAGTCTCCTGTGATAGCACGACAGTCAGTCAGAGGTACAGGCTGCTCATTTAACCTCAGATTAGAAACCAGGGCTAGTTTTGAGCACCAGATTTGAATTAAGTGGTATGGAATGAAGTAATGAAGGTTCCGCTTTAAAATCAAACACAATCTGAATAAAGATGACCTCTTAGCTCTTTGCTGTTTGGGTGCCAACTGGATTAAGTTATTGCAAATGCACTAGACGTGGTCGTCATTTTTCTTTTGACACCGGAACATTTAGTGGTTGTATACACTTTTCACAAAATGTGCATCGTAAGGTTGTGTGTCATAACTTTTGACTCACTCGTTCACAAACCTCAGACACAAGACACACACTCACAGATTTTCCCTTCTAAAATGGAAAATGTGCATTCCTTCCTGATGATGCTGTAAGCACAATGAAATATTTGTCATTATTTTTGACACTTTCACTATTAGCTGAAATGTTTAGTTGATAAAAGTTTAACAAGCATTTCGGATATTTACATCCTGTGCTCAGTGTGTAAAACATATTAAGGGCTGCACCACTGACCATGTAGAATGGACTGTATGTGCATGATATGCGGTGTGTGACACCTTTCTTTTCGCTGGGTCTTCTCACGATTTACTTCTTAATGGCTCTCAAAACTGCATGCGAGTACATTGTGTCAGGTAGATTCTTTTCAGACTGCACAGATCTACCGTTCCCACGTGCTGATGACCCAGCACCGCACAGGCCCACAGATGGGCAAAGCGCATTATTAGATGAAAGTGCCCTTACTGTGCCAAAATACAGCAAGGTCATACATAAATGTTCCATTGCAAGTACATCTCTGCAACTTGAGCAGCCAAATATGGGCAAAGATAGAGCACACGAGGACAATATCAGCACTGCACACTGTGCCTGTGCACAGTTTTCTGCTCATGCTTTTGACACCTATGAGGTAATATATTTCTGTCTTCCTGTGTAGGTCGTGGCGTGGTCTCTCATACATCAGAACTCGTATAGATGTCCTGTTGTTTTCTCTCTCTGCACATAATATGTACACTAACCCTTGGGGGCCCTGATTCATTTTATTTGCCCAGGTTTTGAAGTTAGGTAGATCTCCCGCAGACCTCCACCACAAAACACAGCCTTCGGTAAATGTGGTCCCCACATAGTGTAGGGCTGTGTTCCAAACTGAATACCATCACAGTAAATGTCAGTTAAGTACACCAATATAAAGCACATTTTTAATGTAGTGTGGAAACTCCGAAAGTGTGTGATTTGAGACGCAGACTGAGAATCAAAAGTGTGATGAACACACTACAGCACACAGTGTGAAAAAGTTTAAATCATTTGCATTTCAATCATTTACCAAGTGAAGTAGTTGAGGCAATGGGGAGCAGTGAGTGGGGACAGTCCTGGGATTTTAACCCCCAGCTTTCCGATCACAGTGGCAACTCCCTAAGCACTAGGCCACCAGAGAGGTCTTCATTCCACTAAGAGTTCTTATAATGAGAATAAATGTCTGAAGACAATTTCAGCTAAACTTTTGCTTTTTAAAGTGGGAGATGAGATGAGATGAGATGAGATAAGATAAACCTTAATTAGTCCCACAAGTGGGAAATTTCCATTGCTATGGCAGAAAGTGGACGGTACAAAGGTAGGAGCAGCAAAATAATAGATAAACAGCGATGCAACACCACAAGATAAAATAAAAACTACACTTTACAACTAATACAAAAAATATAAATATATGAATGGACACTGTGGATATATATATATACAGGTACACATTGGAATGTCCTCAGTTGTTTGGTGGCCGCAGGCATTGACAAAACAGTAATAATGTAACAAGACAAATTGCACATTGCACACAGTAAGATTTTTCCCCTGAAATTGTGTATGTGGCACCAGAAAAAAAAGCACAGTTGCACGCTGTACCAAAATTGCATGTTGTACCAGAATATTGCACACAAGAGAAAAATATTGCAGGAGAATAATAACATAAAAAATGAAACACCATCACTAGTCAAGTCAAGTCAAGTAGAGCTTTATTGTCCTCCCAGCCATATACGTTTAGTACACAGTGAGACAAAATATCGTCCTCCTGGACCATAGGTGCAACATAAAACAAATCACACTTAGACAGAAAACACTACAGGTATAGAAACAAAACTACGGAAATGCATCTATTTTAGGATCCAAGCCCCGCCATCTTGGAAGTAACACTGCTTACTGGAGTTGCCGTTATCTTGCAACTTATTTTATTTATTTCTACCACAACTAATGTGACACACATCCAATGATCCAAATTTCATTGTAGCTTGTTTGGATGGGGTTTTTTTTTACTGTCTGTCCCACAGCCCTCCATCTCCTTCTGCTTTGAGATCTGCCTTCACAAAGTGTTGGGTTTATTTCACATTTCACATTCATTCTGCTTGTAAATAATTGTGAAAAACATTGGTTATCTTGTTACAGTATCATGTGTTAGGGTGGGATATATTAGTTCTTGAAGCTGATGTGTTTGAAGCAAGAAAATTAGGCCAGCGTAAGGATCTGAGTGACTTTGACCAGGGCCAGATTGTGATGGCTGAGTCAGATCATCTCCAAAATGGCAGATCTTGTGGGGTGCTCCTAGGTATGCAGTAGTTAGCAGCTACTAAAAGTGACAACCGGTGGCAAGTCATGGGCACCCATGGCTCACTGATGTGTGAGTGGAACAAAGTCTAGTCTGTCTGGTCCAGTCCCACAGAAAAGCTACTGTAGCACAAATGGCTGAAAAAACTTGCTGTATATTGGGCTGCTTAGCTGCAGAACGGTCAGAGTTCTCATGATAGCCCCTCTCTACCACCATAAAGATGGAAAAGGTGCTCTGGTGTGACAAATCTATCTATCTAAATATCTATATTTTCATGCATGTTAGTGCTAAGAAAAATAGAATTTTCTAATTTTGTAAAATAAATATTAACATAAATTCAGCTACATTTCCATATAAAATATTACTGTATAAATGTTTTGGTGCTGTCAAGAGAAAGCACATCCCAAAGAAAGCGCATCTTGGGATGGTGAAATACCGCTGTACTCAGAGGCAGGAGGTTTGAAAGAAGCTATTTCCAGAACATTATTTGTTTCTCCTTGCTGCTGATTGGCTGCTGCCCTGTGACGCATCTCTGGCAGCTGCAGTCCAGCATTCTTGCATCTGAACAGTTTCCCGCGTGTAGCGGGAAGAAAGAAAACGACTGTGCATACCAAAGAAAATGTGCTTTCATGAATTACAGTGCAGTCTATATAAGGGTTACATCAATATTTTACATTCTAGCACTGCGGGAGACAGCAGTTCAGTGTAAACTGTACAGTATGGATACAGGTTTTCCTTTACATTTTCTTTATGGGTATTAAGCTGAGTTTAAAATGAAAAAAAAAAAAACATTTATTTAAAAAAAAAACACATAAAGTGCATCTTTGGGGGCATATGTTGGGTTTACATTTTTTTTAACCACATCACAAATTCAGGTCACTGTGCGTAAGAGAGGTATAAAGCACCATTGCAGTGGGATTTGGAGCCTTGCAAATTTTATGAAGAGAGATTAAGGCATGTAATGTTCGGAGTCTCAACCAGCAGTGCATGCTCTTATAAGACTATACACATCAGAACAAGGCATCTAATCCCCAGTCTTCTGTTTACAAGTTGGCAGTGTTCCAACTCTTTAAACAGGTATTTGTTAAAGATCTTAACAAAGCCCAGAAAAAACATTGTGTTCTCCCAACAATAACATAAAACTTGCTTCAGCAAGTTAATAGCACCCCATTGCAGCTGACATGTTTGGTCAATGTTCAAAACAATCATAATAAAGAATGTAATGCTTTCTACCTAGTATTGGTGCTTTATGCTGGTGGGCTGGCCCACGAGAGCATCATCGTATTTTAGTCCACCAGAGACAGCACAGGAGTGATGAAGCTTGTGGACGCCGAGCCAAACCACAAGCCATGAAATGGATGTTGAATAATAGTGGTAGTCATGTAACATACAATTATACACACTGGCCATGAGGGCACTCCGAGTCTGAGGCCAAAAGGGCAGCAGCTCAAGACCTCCTGTCTTTCTTTGCACATACCTGAATAGGCAAACAGAAGTAATCATCCAGAATCTGTCCAAGACCTCACTAACTCTTTTGTGGCTGAATGCAATCAAATCCTAACAACAACATTCCAATGCCCAGTGAACAGTACTTCTTAGAAGAGCAAAGGTAATAACTTAAGCAACGGAGGAACAAACTACCCTTTTAATATTGCTGATTTCAGAAGAAACATTAGATTGGCAGGTGTGTACAATCTTTTTGCTGGTACATAGTGTATCTATGTGCCACCTGATTAACCTAATAATGTCAACATGGGACCAAGCTTTTGATCCAGTATATTAATAATTTACATAATTGAGCTAATTCAGGTCGGCAGTGATGGCAATTATTGCTCGATCAGTTGAGTGTGTGGAGAGCAAAAGCTCTGACATGCTTTAGACTTCTGTGGGTGCCTCCATTCTATGTTAGCAAATCTCAGAATGAATCATACCGCATGACTTTAAACCACACCCTTAGAGAAGGGGCTCCGCAAAGGTGCTCTAGAACAAGCAGAGGTTATTCGAAGAACCACTAAATTTCTTAACGTTTCCTGTAATTGTTCTCATCTATGATGGAGAACCTGTTGCATACAGTTCTTTAAAATTCCAAATATCTCTAAACAGGGTTTCAGCTCGTTTGACATTTTGTAGAACGTTTCTTTGGTGCTACATAGAAGCCTTGCTAAGAGGGCACAACATGGTTCACATATTAGAAGCACATTTTCATAAATAATAATTAAAAGAACTTCACACAGAAAATTACAAAGCATAAAAGAATGAATATATTAATACAAAATAAATCAAATTGTATCTCCATTTCATTTTTTTTTACATGATTTGAAGATGTCAGAAGCTGTTTATGCTGTGTCAATATTTCATGAAAAGAGACCAACGGAAATGGTTCAAAATGACTTTGAATAAGATCTTGTTACATTAACTTACATTGAAAGTTAAGAAAGTTTTTCTTCTCCTGGAGATATGAGGTTCCAGCAGAGATGACCTACAAGGTTATTAAGGCTCAGGGTAGTACTGTCTAAGCTCGGCCAGTTCCTGTCTCCACTCCTTTCTTGTGTCTTACCTTAGCTTTGCCCCCTTGAAATGTCTCTTACTTTTGTTTAATTTGCAGCTTCATTTGTTCACTAGTGTTCCCTGGTATTTCCATTAAGTGTTCAATGTATATGTAGTCCATTTGTCCCCTCATGTCCCTCTAATGGCAATCTAGTGACCACATCTGCCATGCCTGTGAGGTCATAACTTTACGGAGCTTTAATTCATCCTAGTCTTAATAAGATAAGTTTCAGATTCTAAATAAAAATGATATATTTTCAGAATTAAAGTACTTTTTCTTAAGCAGGGGCTTCCAAACAAAAGCCCACTAAAATCTGTACGCAATCATACCACCCTCTCAAATTTTGCTCAACTGTGTAATCACTCAATATAGTAAAAAGCTTTCACTTTCTAGACATTTAGCCACAGGAATTTCGTCAGACCACCTAACAACCCGTGTTTTATTTTTAAGTATTATCATATATAATAAAATAATTTAATTAATGTCTATTGATATAATTCTAAAGCTTTGCGATAAACAAAACAACAGTGGCCAACGTCCCAGTAGTATCATGATTTATTGATTTGTTTATTTATTTATTGACAAATTTATTTACATTTGTTGTTATCTAGCTTTGGATTTGATCTCCACTCTTGAAAATATAATTAGTTCTGGATATTCAATTTGTATGTTTCATGATGCTTCTTGGTCAGTTTTAGAAACATTTCGTGCATCATTCTGGACACATTTAACATTTCCTTATTTCCTAAAAGTGAAAGTGACATTTTGCGGTACATTCAGTTTTTCCCTGAAGTGAACGGTGATTTCATTTCGGAGGTTCTGTCAGAGGATGCCTTTTATTTAAATTCATGTCAGGAGTGAAAGCAAGACCCTGAAGTGCTGCTGACTGTACAGACAACATCTGATAGCGTCCGCTGCTGCCTTTGGCTATGTCTCTGGCTTCTGTTTCCTGTGTTGATGACCACAGTCAGTCGCATTTAGGTACATTTATAGACAAGCAACTGAACGTTTTGTTTACTTTTCCTTTGCTCTATATCGATATGGAGAGAAAGAAGTCAGATTTAATTGCATATTAATCAAACAGTTGGCCCTTTACTGAATGTATAGATTGATATATGCATCGTACTCTGGAAAATGACAATAGAGAACAAAATGCATCCATGAAATCTAAAAATTATTTTTTACATCCTTTTTTGACACATCTTAGTATGTGTGTTAGGTGTCAATACTCAAGCAGATTTGTAACTATGGCTCAAAAACAAAACCTAAATACATACACGCAAACGGTCTCAGTTCAGTATTTTGCAGCCTCTTCTTTGTTTACACCCGCTAGTGGCTAGCTGTGGCTGAAAATACATCCGTCTCAAATAAAAGAGGAACCAGACATTGCGGACCTTGCCTTTGTCCACTTCTCACTGTTGGTTTCTTCAGACGACTGTCACAGCATTTTCATTCAATTTTCACTTTTTCTTTTCTTAGCAGACACAAGGCCTGTTTAGCTTCTTTTGGAGGCTTTGCACATGCATTTTTCTTTTTCTGTCAAGTCTGCAGGAGGCCAGCGGTGACCACTTTACATGGTTTCACGAGTTTACTGCTATGCCCCAGTGTTATAAGGCTATTGTTTTCATGCTTTTTAAAAGTGAGTTTAAGTAATAAAAGTTTAAAGTGACCTTTTATTTCTACAGCTCATGGTGACACTTTACAGTAAGACGACCCTTATAAAGTGTTTATAAATGTTGTGCAATCAGGTTGTTAATTAGGTAATAGCAGTTATAAACACGTTATAACAGTGGTCATACATTGATGCAGGCTCACTATTTGGCAAGATTTCAAATCTTGGTAGTTGCTTATCACACCTTGCCCACTCCTCAGGCAGAATGATCAACTTCATCAGGTATTTGGTAACATGCTACTACCTTTAAAACACCAGATCTTGCCTAACAGTAAGCCTGCATCAGTGTATGAAAGCTGTTCTATCTTGTTTACGATATTAAATTATTTATTAATAATTTATAAATTGTCTACAACCTGATTGTAAATCACTTATAAGGGAAGTGAAAATCCTGTCATATGTGAACACACCACAGCACACAATGTGAGCAGCATGACGTTCTTCCTCTGCATTTAATCCATTCACCCAAGTGAAGCAGCAGGCAGCCAGGAACACAGCGCCTGTGGAGCAGTGTGTGGGGACCAGTGGCGGCTGCTAGTCTTTCAAACAGGGGAAGCTCATTTTAGGCCTACATCATGAAATTCGTTACATT
>JBBIGA010000016.1:18146886-18161697 GCA_037576975.1 Alestes dentex | reverse complement strand
ACCTTGTTGTTGTAATTATGTTTTTGTACACACGTGTGTGTGTGTGTGTGTGTGTGTGTGTGTGTGTGTGTGTGTGTGTATATATATGTGCATGTTTGATAGTGAGGCTGAAGGCCCCTGTCCTCTCTTCTGTGAACTTTTGACCCTCTGGTCCGAGTTCATGAACTCGAACTTTTGACCGGACGCTCGAGGTCATCGTGTTGGGTCACAGAGGCAAAGGAGGTGGGCTTTATGTGGAGATGATTGAAAGCTCTAAGAGAAGCCCCCCAGTGACCCAGTCAGCATTTTTATATAATTTTTTTTTTTTTTTAATAATTAGAATTTTATTTCTATACCTCTGCACTTTTGGCTGTGGTGACAAGTACTTAACTGTATTTTTAAGAATTTTATACAATATTTACATGCAATATGGTATGTTTTTTTTTTTTTTTTTTAATTATTATTATTATTATTATTTTGCGTTGGCATGTTTGTGATTAAGAACTGAAAACATGACCAGTAGATTTTGAGACTGTTATATTTTAGGCCGCTTTGTTTCTGAAAAACATTTCGGAGCTCGTATTGTGCGTCAGAAGTTACAGCGGTTTGACGTCCAGTGTTGGCGGATTATGTTGGTTGTAGCCTGCACTTCATCATCCACTACAAGTATCATACAGGAAAAAAAAAAAGCTCGGATTTTCGTAGAGAACAAATATATCTTCCGTTATACTGTGCATTGCAATGGATTTGTACTGTGTGAAGTATGATTAGGAGCACTAAACACTAAATCTCACTTGCATTTATACTCAGCTGGTTTTGGGTCACGCTCACTCGGACACTATGGGAGTGAGAAGATTTTCATTTCAACTTCAGTTATGCTATATCTATCCATATATACAATAAACAGTGGTGGCTTATCTGCTGCGTTGATTTGAAAGGAGCAGAAGCAGCAGCAGATTGCGCTGTACGGTTAATTTTTTTGTTTGTTTTTTTTTTTTTCCCTTCTCTGGACACTCAGTTCTCTCGGAGGGAGAGTTTTCTCGTCGTTCAGTGGTTGTTCTTCGTGTATGTGCGCGGGTTGGGCTTTGGGGAGGGACGGTGCAGGTGTTTGGTTTAAATGTGTTCTGATGATGTGGTAGAAAGGCCACAATGATTAGAACTGAAGACCAGCTACAATTGGACTTGTCGAACTTGGGAATACAGTGCCACCATGTGGTCATTTATAACAAGTTGAAATGAGGATGAAAGATGTTACTTTTTATGTTTTTATTTCATAAAAATCATATAATTAATAAACTCATTGAGTACTGTCTACATCTGGCTTTTTCTGTTGAATTTCTCAGCCCTGGGAGAGGACTTGGCTTGAAAGGAATATAACACTTTGCTAGCCTATTATTAGTCACTTTGATTAAAATGTAATAGAGTCTCAACAACAACCGGTCCTGATTTCTGGTGATGCCTTGATTCCATAGGCCAATAAATACATACATCCAAACTGGCATTAGAGTAGCAGAATTTCTCTCTTTATTTTGATTACATCTTCATTTTGAAGGCAATTACCACAGCTGCAATAAGACTATGTCTGCATAAATATTCATCAGCTAGTGAGGAAAAACAAACAGCCCACACCCAAAAATCCCATTTTAACACAGGTTTTAAAAGGTCTCTCTCTTTCAAGATACATCAGATTTTTTCTCTTGTAATTAGATGAGAATATCTCAGTTTAGAGCAGGGGTGTCAAACAACAGTTCTAGAGAGCTGGAGTCCAGCACAGTTTGGTACTTTCCCCTGTGAGAGCTAGATGAGAGTTCTAAGTGCTAGAATCTTTATGTAGGGAGCAGTGCAAGAAGTTACACTATATGGACAAAGGTATTGGGACGCCTGACCATCACACCAACAGGGACTTTAATGACGTTGCATTCAAATACTTAGACTTCAATATGGAGTTTTCCCCCTTTTGCAGCTATAACAGCTTCCACTCTTCTTGAAAGGCTTTCCACAAGATTTTGAAGTTTCTGTGGGAATTTGTGCCCATTCATTCTGTAGAGCATTTATGATGTCAGGCACTGATGTTGGACGAGAAGGCCTGGCTCGCAATTGCTGTTCCAGTTCATCCAGGTGTTGGATGGGGTTGAGGGCTCTGCCAGGCCAATCAAGTTCTTCCACACCAAACTCCTCCAACTATGTCTTTATGGAGCTTGCCTTTTGCACTGGAATACAGTCATGCTGGAATAGAAAAAGTTCTTCCCCAAACTGTGTCCACAAAATTGGAAGCATGGCGTTGTCCAAAATGTCTTGGTATGCTGAAGCACTAAGCTTGTCCTTCACTGGAAGTAAGGGGCCTAGGCCAAACCCTGAAAAACAGGTGTGTGCCAATACTTTTGTCCATATAGCGTATATGAATGATAAGCTATACTGCAAAGCATTTCCCAACTGAAGGTACAGATCTTTGAAGGTGTCACCACAGTGTTTTTTTTTTTGAAAGTGTAAAGAAATACCCTTAACCAAATCGTTTATTAATATGTGGTAAAGTGATGTCAGTATATATTTTTGTATTATTTATTATAAAGCTTATTGTCTTAATGTTCCTTTCTTTTAGGTGAGCCAAGATCCCAGCATCCAATCAGTGAAGTCTCCTAGCAGTTACTGTCAGCACACAGATTAACCTCTTTAACTAGAAACACATCTCTTCACTCATCACGTTTTTCTCATAACCAGTGTCACAGTTGTTACTGAATATATTTTACATTTACAGCATTTATCAGATGCTTTTATGCAAAGCGACTTCCATTCAATAACTACAGGGGACAGTCTCCCTGGAGCAACTTGGGGTTAAGGGTCTTGCTCAGGAACCCAGTGGTGGTATGCTAAAGGTAGGATTCAAACCCATGACCTCTTGGTCCAGAGGCAAGTATCCTACCCACCAGGCCACACACACTGTTAAAAGTGAGTTTCAGATGTGTGGATGCATAGCTGAACATTTTTTATGTCTGTCATCTTCCCAAGAACACAGCAACCAGCATGGTAAGTATGGATCATTTTTATTTTTGGATCAGGGTATAAACTCACTCACACGCACACTAATAAAAGAACACAGTATGTTGTCTCACCAACAGTTACTATTTTCAGTCGGTATGTTTTGATCTGGTGACATGCAAGCATTTACCGCCCCTAAACCAATCTGGCCACACTACTGAATAAGACCACTTCCCCATCTTAAAGCATTCAGAGTCAGGTTCCACCTGGCAAAGCGTGAACAGCCTCAGAAACTCAATTCATGGCCATTATGAAAGATTATCCAAATAGAATGCTGTCTAGAAGGTAGAACCCAAACACACTACAGTTCTCCCTGCTTCAACACACCTGATTCAGTTAAAAGACCACAGTACACTGACCAGCATTCTCCAACAAACCCTGACATCCCACACTGTATCGTACTAGACTGTTCTAAACTGTCTATTAGGGACTGTTCTAGAGTTTTCCTTTCTTTCACACTTCTAGAACATTGACTATTTCACACTGATCTAGGACACTCCTTAATTCATACTGTTCTAGAGTAGCTGTCTTCTATTTACAGTGTTCCTCGCTCTCCGTTTTCATTGTTCTAGAACATTCCTGCTCATCTAGAACGTCCTCTCCATCGCAGTGGTTCATTTGGTTTATCAGCCCTTTTTTGACTTGTTCTGTAAGTTGTTGGGTCAGTGTACATGGCCTTAACTGGACTGATCCCCAAAACAGGACTTCTCAAACCTACTGAAAGGCATTAAACTTTGGTTTCATTCATGAAGGTGGCAAGACAAATTCTAAACCCAAAACCTTGCTACATGGGTTTTTTCCACAAAGCAGGATTGGACAGTCGAGCCAGATAATGTAATCCCAAAGTCGAGCCTGACCAATAGGAAAAAAGACTTGGAAGGACACTCTTATTGGACAATTTTGGGCTCCTGGCAAATTCTGCCTGGTAAATTACTTGCCCTATGATATTTCAAAGAAAAGCCCTTACAGACCCTATGGTCCTCTTTCTCAGTTCTGGAAGCAACACTGCTACAATTTAGCCCTTCATCTACTCCAAAAAACTGAGTCAGTTGTTGAAGCAGATCATTTTCACACCACGGTGCATTTGAGAAACTGCAACCCAGGCCGTCCAAATGTACATGGAGGTCAACGACTATTTGGCGGTGGAAGAACAACAGTTTAAAAAAAAAAAAAAAAAAACCTGAACGCAGCAACAATGATATTAAACCGTTTATCCTTAACCAGCCGCACCTTCATTCTCACAGCTTTAGACTGGGACTGCACAGAATGTACTAGTCGCTATAGGCTATTCTTATTCATGCTATATACAACAAGGCCTCTCTAAGGTCATGCTGGGTGATTTATGAACTACTACTAAACCAGGTTTCTGGATTAGTAAGCAGTCAAGTCTCACCCAGCTTTGACTTGCTAACCAATTAATCCAGCACTGCAGGACGACCCACTACAGTTCATCAACCTGGATACACACTTTCCCAGCACGGATTACTTGTTAAAAGCTGTGCTAAAGCAAAGCGAATGATTTGCTGAAGTACAGCTTGGAGGCCCTTGTCTTAGAAATGGATCTCAGCAGTCTCTATTTACAGTAAAAAGAAAAATATGAAAAAAAAAAAAAAAAAGCAAAGCTTCTATGGATTGCATAATGGTTCACACTTCCTTCTTTCAAATTCAAGTATTCCTTTCAGTGGTCACACAAATGCAATGCATCGTCTGCCTTATCAACTAATCAAATCAGGGACAAAACTTTCAGTCAGAGATCTCACTTCAAATCCTTAACAATTTACAAACATGCTCCCACCCCAAACCAATACATTCCTTATTGCACAGCTAAAGCAATGCAAGTAGCAAAAGGAGATGAAGCATTTTACCATTTCAAATTTAATCATGTACAGATTTAACCCACCCACGAGTTTTCTCTCTCTGTCAGCGTCGCCTAACCAGCTCCCTCATATTCATTTCATAACAGAATTTTAATTCCCTCAAAGTTTCCGTCTCTCTGTTGCGACTGAAGGGGCATGAAAGCAGCTAATGAGCCACATTTCCCACGAAGGAGACCAAACAGACAGAGAGAGAGACTCAGAGGACAAGTCAAGCGTTGACGTGTCAAACACGAACAACAGGGGCAGAAATACAAGCAGAACGTATTTACAATATTTAACAAGTTGTGCACAAAAAAAGCTTTTATGAGATCACAAAAAATTAGACACCTGCACAAGAATAGTTACATATGAACAACCGAACATACCTGGATATAAAGGAAAACGAGGCCAACACGTATGGCTTAAACTGTGTGGTTTCATAGCTAGAGGCATTTAATAAGAAAAAGTCTAATAGTGCTTTTTTTCCTTTACATGCTACAGCTGTCTGACCCATGAAACCACACCGGCACACATGAGAACGATGCATGCAATAAATAGCACAAATATCATCTAACAACTGTAATTCCCATCATTTGTTTATCTATTAGAAAGTCTTCATTGCAAAACTGCTGACAGGAATGTTTTTGTTCACATTTCTATGTTCAGATTTGATCGGCCTTTAATGGCCCTTTTTCATCAGACATCTAAGGTCAGGTCCAATCTAACCTTATAACTGAGTTCATCAGGTTTAACCAGTAAAAACTCGTCATAACTGATCACACAGCCTCTGTCTCGTTTGTGCATCTCTGTCTGTAGTTTTCTCACTTTGGCGTACAAATAAAGCACAAATAAACAACATATCTATATGTAAACATCACTGAACGCAGAACAAAGGTGTAATGGGTCCTCTGACGGACAGTTTGGATTACTTGCACTTCCAGTTCCAGTTAATAAGGAACAAAAGCCACGGCTCACTTTAAATGTCGTATGATACTGTACTTTACCACAAAGAGAACGAACAAAAGAAAAAATCAAATAAAAATAAATAATTTTAACAAAAACCAAACATCATGAATTACACAGCTTCTTCACAATGGCTTGTTATGGATGTTAATCCTTCCCATTTCATTCAATGTACCCGCAAACGTGAAAGCAAACAATTACAGAAAAAGAAACAAACAAAACAATTACCTGAAAAACTGACATAGGAGAAGGTAGACATAATACACTTTTTTGAAGAGCGGCAGAGAGAGAGGTGTGTGTGTGTGCTGGCAGTAAGAACTGTGTGAGGGTGCATATCAATCTCTCTCTCTCTGTGCTCTCTGAACCGCAAGGCGGCTCCTGTTTGGAGCTTATTTCGAGGGCAGAGGGTTGTCTGGAGTGCTGGGGGTCACAACCTCCTTGTAGAAATTCTCGATTTGTTCTTTGTACATCTTCATCACCACCGGCCTCTTCAGCTTCATAGTGGGGCCTGAAAGGGACACACAAACATACATTAACAGGGACATAGGCTTGGTTTTACATGCATTGATTTTTTTTTTTGGTCTAAAATTAATGTCTTATATTGTTTACATGTTCTACGAGTAGAGCATCCAGGGGGAATGGCCAATCAATCAGTCAGTCAATAAACAGTCACCACTGCTTGCACAACAATTCCTATATTCTGAACTGTACTAAACTAAATAAATCGAATCATGGTGAAACTTGAAATTTCATGATACAACGAATTGTTTCTCTAACACTCTGAAAGAAACTGGTGTGAGGTTCAGGGTGAATACTGGAGTACTGCAAATCTTCCAGCTCTTGACTCACCAAGTTCTCCTCCCGGAATGGAGAAGTCTTGCTCCAGCACAGTGAATTTCTGGATGCGCTGCGCATTCGAGGTGGCTTTCTCATTCACGCGGTTGATGCCCTCCTGGATGGCGGTGTGGACGAGACGGTCCCGTCCACCGGAGATATGAGACACCAGTGTGGAGGAGCTGCCCAGCTTCTGACAAAACTCCACGGCTTCCGGGGTCAGCTCATCCTCCGGAGCACCCGACTCAGCATTCACCTGGCTCTGAGAGAGAGAGAAGGGGGAAAAAGAGCAAGTCAGTTAAATGCCATTCAAATACAACACAAACACGTAACTTCCCATTTTCTGACACTAGGGGGAGCAAGACCAAATAAATGATCTCCCAGTCAAGGGAGTGCAGTCGCCAAAACCCAACCAGCAGAGGGCAACATGCACCTACAGTTTAAGAGCCCGTTTACCGTAGCTTGCCTGGAGTGCTTGAGGCTGCAGAGAACTTTATAATGTTAAGATAATGGCAAGTGCACTATATGACAAATATGACAGTGCCATATGTAGTGTGATAAGACTTGGCAGATAAGATAACGACTCATTAGACAATCAGAGGACGTATTTTGTTTCACAGTGTACTCTGTAGAAGTGGCACATGGAGATCTGTCACTCGGTACACTCTTTACGGCGGCTGCACTAAGACGAGGCGAAGTTCGATAACGTCTGAAGGTAACGCCCGCATCGGCAGGTGTGGTACCGAAATGTTTGTATACACACATGAAGTTTGACCTGACTTAGATACAAAGAGTTTGGCCTGACCCCCCCCCCCCACACACACACACACACACACCCACACAATACAAACCCACACAACCTGTCATTAACTCTTAAGTGTCAAGAGTAACTGGTGTTGCTGGTTTAACGTGATTACACTATCGCGTAGTTATACAGTTTATTACATTAGATTTACTTTTTGCACAAACGGGCATGTTGAAAGCTAAACTTACTTCTTTGTTTACATGAAAAAAAATTGCAAAAATGTAAAGGAAGTACAAAGGATACTGTACTAATAATGATAAAAACATTTTTTAACAAAGACCAAACTTCATGAATTACACAGCTTCTTCACTATGGCTTGTTATGGATGTTAAAAATTCTTGCAAAAATGTAAAGGAAGGATTTTCTTTTTGAAAAACGGCTGTGTATTCAACACAGTAACTTCTTGTTATCTTACAAAAAAAACCCCAAAAAACATGGTACTGATCTACAGTTTAGAATGGGCACTACTTTGCTCGTCAGTGAGCTATTAGTGAGAAACAGCCTCTCTGCCAGCTTACAACACAACATAAGCATCCTCAGGCAGTGTCCCCTGTAATCACAGCCTGATGGTTTTGTTACCTTTATGGTGAGCAGCATGGAAAGGAATTTCCTCTTGTCTCCGATCAACATGGCATTACTGATGAGGGGCACAGCCTCCTTCACAGCGTCCTCTATAGGCACCGGAGGGATGTTCTCGCCTCCAGCAGTTATTATCAACTCTGCAACACACACACACACACACACACACACCGACTCATTACTATGTTGACTCACATTTTAACGTCTGAAACTGTTATCAGTTAGATCAGTTATTAATCTGAAGATTTAAGTAACTCTTACAATGTATAATTGAGTAATTGAGTAGCTACCACAAAACCTGTAAATTACAAACAGTTTAAGGAAGTCATAAAGGTTGCAAAAAATGTACAGCAAACCTAGAGCGAATGCATCAGCTTTAAAAGTCAATATCTACACCTTTGTACAAAAACTGCCTTTAAATTGAAATGCAATCAACACACTGCCTTGGACAGACAGTAGGGGAAAATTCCTCCAAAAGATAAATTCCTGTACCATAAATGCATATTTAACACCCTATTATAAGGAGGATTTAATGCTGATTGCATTAACATACAGCATATACAGCATTTTTGGTTGGGATGGCGCAGGTTGGTACCTTTGATACGTCCTGTGATGAAGAGGAAATCTTTTTTGTCGTGTTTGCCCAGATCTCCAGAGTGCAGCCAGCCCTCCGCGTCCAGAGCCTCCGCCGTTTTATCAGGCATGTTCAGGTAGCCCATGAAGACGTGGCGGCCCCAGAAGCAGATTTCTCCGTTCCCCTCTTCATCTGGATTGAAAATCTTTGTCTGGCAGCCTGGGATGACCTTCCCACAGCTACAGAGAAAAATACATTATTAATAAACAGCAAAATGATTTTCTGCAGTAGTGCAGTAATTTCTGATTCACCTGCAGAGGTTTATTGTATCCCTAATTCCTCCAATCAGATGCTCCCGAAAACTGAATCTGGCAGATTACAGGGGGTCCTCGAGTTACGAGGGTCTCGACATATGACGTATCGAGTTTATGACGCTCACATGGATGAACTAGTTTAGTGGCGTGCGGCGGAAGAATACGCAGAATACTCAGAATACACAATAACGCAGAATACGCAATAAAGTGAGGGGTTACGCTTATCTAAGCGCAGGTGTTCCGCTTGTGTTGCTTTGTTTGGTGACTTTTTGGCCTTCATCATGGCCTCTGAACACATTTTTTTCACTCATTTCTTTTGTCTTTTTTTCTTAGTTGTGTTTATAGATTTTGCAACTGTGTTGCAACTGATAGCTTAATAGCTAGGGTATGTTTCGACTTACAACAAAATTCGGGTTACATCACTGTAGTAGGAACGGATCTCTGCCTGTACATTTTGGCATGTAAAGAATTGAAAATTGCTTAATTTAAGGAACTGTCTACAGTGTGAAAAAGGCTTTCCCATAAAATCGGTAGCACTGCAATATTAGTGGAATATTAAGGAGGAACTAAATTAAATTAGATTAAATTAGACACGCTTGGAAAATGGACTTTTAAACAGTTAAAAATATTTTTTTCAAAAACATACACTGCTTGATTCTTTACTTTTGGTCTATTTGTACATTCCGTACCTTCACGCACTGAAATGGTGTGAGTGTGTACCTGGTCAGTCGAAAAGCATCAGGCAGCGAGATGGTGTGCGGTCCGGTGCTTTCGCTCATGCCGTAGAGTTCATACACCGGGATATCCAGACTGAGGAAGAATTCCAGCGTTTCTTTGGTGATGGGTGCGGCTCCAGTGTAACACTGTCTGCAGCGATCCAGACCCAGAGCCTTGCGCACCTTCCGGAACACCAGACGCTTCGCCAGCCGGTAGTTCAGTGGATTTCGGGACATGGAACCATTTCTAACAGAGAAAACAGTCATAAATATACATATTCCACAGGCTGCATCCATTCCCATCCCTGCTACTCACTCCTCACACATCCAAAAAAAAGCTCATAAGCAATGCTACACTAACATAATGCAAGAATTCAAAGCTGCAACTGTGATGCCATGTTCAATTAAAAAAATGACGCGGCAGTCTCACTAAACCAGATCACGACAAGCCCAGCTGAACACACATGCACATTTGCTTAATGTGCTTAATGTGATCTAAACAAAACTGAATTGTGCAAAAGATTTGTTCTCATTCAGGCACAGTAAACTGTAAGTAGTGGTTCATTATAATGAGCGCTTACTGCTCCATTTTGTTAAGGTTGGTGTGCAGGCCCACATCTTTAGCCCATGAGGCCACTTTACGGCGCACCGTGGACGATTTGGCTCCAATGGCCTTCATCTTCTCCTGCATCTTCTCCCACACGCGAGGGACACCCATAAACGCTGTGGGACGAACCTCACGCAGGGTGTTAGCCAGAGAGCCCTGAAACACAGAAAGAGATGGTTTCCATGCATCATTCAGTGTTTAAAAGTAGCTAAGACATACAGGTATTTAGTAGGAGTGGAATTATCAACTGATTGATATTTATATTATTACAAATAAAATGAATTACTACTCCATATTTGTTATGTATGTTTAATAAGGAGTGCCTAGACACTTCCCTTATGTTAATAAATGTACAAACTAAAAACTGTAGAACTATTATAGCACACCATACTTCTGTAATAAGCTATATTTTCACCTCCATATAATACAGTACGCTATAACACTGGCATACTGGTGCAAACTTAAGTGATGTCTACAGTAAGGACAGGTTAATTCTTTTGCTATTATTTTCCTTTTTAGTTTTTGGGGCATTTGCCACTTGATATTTGAGACTTTAGAACGGCAAACAGTTTTTTTTAGAGGCAGAGAAACACTAAACAAAAGTTAAACTTTATAATGTAACAAAACATAAAATAAATCTAATCATATCTGGTGGGGTATTCTCCTAATTCCACTGACCAGTGCAGAAGGATATTGTATGTGCAAACGAATGGCCATGCCCTAGCTAATGCAATTGCTGTTACAAAGTGATTACTGTTGTTTCTCCGGGGGGGCGGAGAGGTGGTCATGTCTTCAACGATACAATAGAATATGCTGTATTGTTACAAGCCTGTTATTTATCTAGATATCAAAGCATTCAGCATTCATGCATGACGACCTACAATTAAGAGGGAAAATATGTTTATGCATATTTATTTATGTATGTGCACTACAGAGAAAGAATAATGTTTCAATACTTTAACAAATATTTACATATTACAAAAAACAAAGCTTAATAATAATTAAAAAAAAAAAAGTTCATATGATATGGGCCCTTTTAATTTGTGTGTGATTTTAGTACGAACAGAACTTAAGCTAGAACTTAAACTGAGAACTTATTAAATAAAAGAGTGGTAGATAAAAAAAAAGCCATTGACCAAGAATTTTGGAACCCGGGCGGATGGGTTCATGAAGGGTATCAGTTGAAAAACCAGCCACTGACCAGCTGCTGACCACAGCCAGATCAGACTCCCATCACATGAAGCCTCGAGAGCTCACAGCGTGTTTCACTTAATGTCCCATAACTTTAGATAAACTCCCCCTAGAGTTTCAAGTATCATGAAACTGACACGAGGAAGCCTAGAACGTCTGTGCCGTGCTGCAGCTAATAAAGCCGCAAAGCGATTTGCTAAGCTTGCTTTTGACGGCATTATACACACTCAGTTTCATCTAACAAGATTAGGGAGGAGAGGGGCGCTGCTGGGAGAGTGACTTACAGAACGGATCAGTGAGGCATGATAAACAACAAAGACGATTAATTGAAAGGACACCAACTTGAAAAGCATACCTGAATGCTTAACAAGTTTCAAATGCCCACATTACACAGAATCGACGGTCAAAATTAATAACTGCTATTTAATAGTAATATTATGTTGATTCAATTTTTGGAGCACTAAGAAGTTATGACAAAACATTAGTAAATGATTTGAAATAATAAACTAATATATAAAGGGGTCCTTGAGTTACAACAGTCTTGACATACGACGTTTCGAGTTTACAACGCTCACTCCCACTGTTAGCCTCGTACTTACAGACTACGTGGGTGAACTAGTTTGGTTGCGTGCGACGGAAGAATTCGCAGTAATGTAGCGCAAGAGTGAGAGTTTTCCTTTTCCTTTTTCTGGGGCTTAGTTGTGTTTTTATGATTTTACAACTGTGTAAGGTAGGTAAGTGACTGAGGCTAGGGCGTGTTTTGACTTACACCAAAAGTTGGGTTACATCACTGTCGAAGGAACGGATCTGTGTCGTAACCCCAGGACCCCCTGTATGTATTTCTTGACATGAAATGGTGATGAGCAAGGTTTGATCAGCTTTTCTAATATTTTTCCGGACAATAAGTTTATTATAAGACTATTATTTATGCTTTATCTTTCTCAATGATTATTGAGTCATCTCTGTCTCTGTTCATCTCAGAAATATTTACATTTGACACAATTTTGAATCCTAAAGCATATTATCAAAATATCTTCATCTGTGACAAAATTGCTATATTGTATTGAAACGCTGATTTAAAAGTGTCTGTATTGAAATGACCTCAGTTTTCATTTGCTGCCTTGTACTTTGATTTGTTCAGGCGAAAACAGATGAAAGGACTGTAAGCTTGGACTGAATCATCATTGACATCACAACCATGACATTCAAAACAAGCTACTTTTGCAGCTTAGTGTCTGTATATGGACAGGAAACAAAATGGAAAACTTTTCAAGTGAAACCTATGTTTGCACAATCATCAACAAAGCAATTAAAATGTCATTTTTCGATGATAAGGGTACTTTGACGACCAGTTCTTTAAAAGCCAGTTCTCAAATACCTCTCCCCAAAAAACACACACACGTACCTTTAGGGCATCAGGCTGGGCAAAGTATGTAGCACCGCCCACTCTCATGGTGATCCAGATGTCAATCATCTGAGCGGCGATGTGACTGAGGGGCAGGTAACTGATCACCACTTCTTGAGACACATCAGCTTCGGTCAGGCGGATGTGGCGAGTTGTTGCGAACGCCGTCCACGTCAACTAAAGAGAGACAAGAAACTCAAACATGTAGAGAAGCTGCGGAACTGTGGTTTTACATGCTTTATGTATGTCAGTGTGTACGTGCGATCCTCACATTGTCATGACTCAGCATGACCCCCTTCGGCTGGCCGGTGGTTCCAGATGTGTAGATGAGCGTGCAGCACTGATTGGGTTTCTGAGACTTGATGATGTCATCAAGCTGAGTGTCCGGCTCATTGCGACCCAGTTCCATAAACTCTTCCCACTTTTAAAGGGGAAAAAACCCACCAATGTTAATTAGACTGCACACCAATACTTCCCTCACTAACTGATCATCGAAAACACATAAATATTCTCAGAACCCGATATGTTTAAATTAAATGTTCTTACCGTGTAGAGATTGGGCTTTTTCTCTTTGAGTGCATCTTTGTACTGGATAATGGCTTTCAGGTGTGGCAGCTTGTCTTGGATCTGAAACGATAAACAGGGGAGGGTTGAAAAGAAGAAGGGAAACCACACACAGCAGGAGGTCATTAGTTAGAGCTTGCAGCACAAGCAGACTTAGTTACACTACATGTGCATGGCTTGGTAATTAGTGCTTTGTCTGAGACAATACTGTCAACTAGGAGTATGAGGATAAGTGTATTGAAAAATAAATAATAATTATATTAAGAGAGAGAGATTGTAGAAGACTGAGAAAAGTCTTTTACAATCCACCTATATTTACCTGCAGGATTTTCTGCAACTGCTTGTGATTCTCCACCACCAGGATGTTGGCCTTGCAGTTCTCAGCTACATACTGGCACGCCTCTGGGGAGTTAGTGGTGTAGATGCCCACAGCAAACCCACTGCAGCCACAACAAAAGCCCGTGAGTGGTGTAACAGAAGCAGAATTACTAAAAATATAGTACTTATACAAAGTGTGATGCTAAATGATTATTTTAGATATATAAATCAATCAGATATCAGAATGCACTTTTGGAATATCTTCTTATCTCCTATGGAGAATTGTATGTGTTGCATATAAAAGTGGTGTTACTGTTCAGGGAAGGCAGTTTATTGCTGTTTTCCTCACGCGGCCCGTAAACAGGAATAAATAAACACGGGGCGTGTTGAGTGGTCTGTGTGCATTAGGCAGGGATACGAGAGTCAGAACCTGTAGCAGCGGGCCCTACTTAACACACAAGGCAGAAAGAGAGGTGTGCGCCACTCAGACTCTCTCTCTCTCTTTCTCTCTCTTTCTCTCCCTCCCTCTCTCCCCCCTCCCTCCCTCGCTGTTCTGCGTCCCGGAGCCCTTTCAATGGCTAAAGTGGCGCTTGTGGCGGCTGAAGTGTTGATGCCTATGTGCCCGAGCCTGCAATTCACCAATTTCACTGCTAATTAGCCTACAAAGCCGGCACCTCCGGGGGAGGGGGGGGTGTTGTGAAGAGGTGGGCGACTGCGGGGGGTCCCGGGACCTCAGCCTGGTAGAGCAGGATGGGGGTGTGGGGGGGGGGATCCCGTAACTGGCACAGCTGAGACATATGGCTCAGTACCAGAGAGAGAGAGACAGAGAGAGAGAGAGAGAGAGAGAGAGAAACCGAGACACAGAGAGAGAGAGAGAGAGAGAGAGAGAGAGAGACACAGAGAGAGAGGGAGAGAAAGAGAGAGAGAGAGAGAGAAACCGAGACACAGAGAGAGAGAGAGAGAGACAGAGAGAGAGAGAGAGAGAGAGAGAGACACAGAGAGAGAGAGAGAGAGAAAGAGAGAGATAGAGAGACGCAGAGAGATAGAGACAGAGACATACACAGAGAAAG
>JBBIGA010000016.1:18135581-18146786 GCA_037576975.1 Alestes dentex | reverse complement strand
ATCCTGAGCTCTGCAACCTCCAGTTCTGCCTCCTGTCTTTTCCTCAGTGGCACTGTCTCCAGACCATACAACATCGCCGGTCTCACTACTGTCTTGTACACCTTTCCTTTCATTCTTGCTGAATCTTTCTTTTTAATGTATTTATTTATTTATTTAACTGTCCCATTCTCTCAACAGTAACCCATTAGCAGTGTTAACTAGACAGAAATTTTCTGAAGAAAAAGTGGCCGGTCTGTGGTGGAGTTACTAATAAACTGGCCGGTCTGTGGTGGAGTTACTAATAAAGTGGCCAGTCTGGACTGGTGCTCATCATAGTGTTTGGATTGTTATTCAGCAACAAAAACGGCAAAACGCCACATGCAGTGACTGAGGATCAGACCTGAAAACCATGAAAGCTACATGAGTTAGTGCAGGAGGGGGTTGCTAAGGGGGTTTTAGGTGGTTGCCATGGTATGCACGGTGGTTGCTAGGCTGTTGCTAGGTGCTTGCTATGGTGTAGGAGGTGGTTGCTAAGCAGTTTCTAAGCAGTTGCTATGGTATACAGGTGGTTGCTAGGCTGTTGCTGGGTGGTGGTTGCTAATCATTAGACGGTATTTCCCCAGTGCTGGTACTCTGAGCTAAAAGAGCATGAGGGGTCTTTACTTTCATTATTGTTTTTCCATGAGAAATGTTGATGGTGGTTGGATTTATGTAAACAAGCAATACTGATGCTAGATTATAATTAACACCACCTTTATTAGAGAGGAAAAATGTGTTTTCTGTTATTTTTCAGCTATTATATTTTTCATGACCCCTTTAATAACATTATTTCAATTTGATTTAGAGCATTTTGGCATGAAATTCTTCAAGTTTCACAAACCTGGTTGTGTTCTTGTTTCTCCTGACAGAAAGCACATGTCCAAAGAGGAAATCTATGGTTTATCTCACTGGAATAAAATAACATACACTGCAGTTAACTGTCAAGTCCTGGATACCATGATTATAAAATCAGAATAAAGGTAGAAATCAGCGGCTTGAACGCTATATCAGTGATATAATACTTTTTTTTTTTTAATCAAATATTTAGCAAAAGCTGAAAAGCAACTTCATGTCATTTGACAGTACACCAGTACAGACAATTTATGGCTGCTTGCGTAACATATCATAAGTACTTATCTTAATGGCTTAAGGTGTAAACATGAAACTTTGTTTAAATGTAAATTTTGCAGTTGTCAAAAAACTGAAATTAAAAGTCAACATATAATGAAAGACTTAATATATTATTACTTATATAATCCACTGTGATCCAGATGGACCGAATTGAATACTCTAGGGGTTCATTCCTGCCTGAGTTAATCCTGTACTGCGAGATTTTATCCACATTATAAGAGTTGATTAAACACTGTAGATGTATATTTAACACAGTGGATCTGTTATTTCTTTCCCTGGTTTATCTGACGCTAGCCTTATTGAATGCGTGGAGCAATTCCTTTATCCTTGTATAAAAACCGAAGTTAAGAGTCAATACAGACTTTTAACTTAAGGCAAAAGGTTTGGACATGAATTATGCATTTGGCATTTTCTTTTACACGAAAACATTCAAGGCATTAAACCAGGGCTAGACCCCATTTCACTGGGACACATACCCCAGTAATTATGTGCTGTGCCCCAGTAAAATCTCACATACAAAATAATTCATTTGGCTGTGCATTCGCGTAGACTGACACCACGGACAAAAGAGTGGATGGTCTAATACTCCAAAGCGTTGCAACGTAGTTTGTAACCAGAAACAGGACCAAAGTGTGCACGTTCTGCATCCGTGGGTGTTACCCCTCGCGCGGTCATAGAACTGCAGCTTTCCCGCGCAGAGCCCCGCCCATAGAACACTATGAGCCCCCGCCCATGGAACACAATGGGCGGGGCTCTGGCTTTTAGCCACACCTCCCTTTGGTTCTAAGACCCTGACGTAGGCTGCAGGAGCGGGTAGCAACAGTTGCCTCGAGACCCCCGGCGCGCCGTAGTGACTGTAGCCGTGGAGACAGTTACTTACCAACGGAGCAACACTCAGCAACAGCAGCGGAGTGGGAGAGAGAGGGAAAGAGAGAGAGAGAGAGAGAGAGAGAGTGGGAAAAAAGACAGCAGACCTAACTAAGCACAAGGTGAATATACATTTTTACTGGTTAGAAGAGACACAATGTGTTGATTTAAGTAGAACGTTTGTTGAATTGTTTTTTTTTTTTTTGCGCTCCCCCAAACTCTTCGTTAGCTTCCTCAGCTTAACGCGAACTGTGCTGTCAGTTTTTATAGGAGTGTCCTTCGTCCCCTGCATGTCACCAAATCCTCCAGAGTTCGTTCTCTGGTCCGGGTTCGTGTTGGTTTAGTGTTTTTATTTTTTTGAGCTGGAGAACTTAGGATGGAGCTTAGCTCGCCTGGCTAACGACGCTACCCAGCGCTAGCAAGAGGAGCTAAACTTTTCAGACAGTTTTAGCCGTGCATTTAAAGGGCTTCGTGAAGATGAAGGTGCCGATGGGTTTAATGTAGTCCGTCTTAGTCTCAGTTTCGTGTTTTCGTTTGTAGTCAGTGGTTTCCATCCGTAGTATGCTGGGTTAATTCTAGGTGTAGTTCCAGGAGTCCAGACCCAGGATCTCGATGGGTCTCTTCGTAGTTTGAGGATCATTAATACCAGGCCAGTCTCTGGCACCACATCAAGCCTGCTGTCTTTAACATCTCTCGAAGCTGCTTATTTTTCTGTTTGGTCGACTTCCGATGTCAAACTCAGATCGCATGTTTGAAAATTACACACCACAGCGATCGATGCTCTTTAGCATCTCGGACGAGTGCAACAGGTTGTTGAAGCCAAACTTGGAGGAAACAGCAGCCAAAATTGCTCACAACCTGGGAAGTTTTGCATTTCGACCCCTCTGAACCTTTCAAACAGCTTCGCATCATCGGCCGTGTCCGTCCAAGTGAGTGCAACAAGCTGCATCAGGTCAAATTTAGGATAAACTGTCCATCTCAGTAGCTTTAAACTCATTTAAACAACTCACCTTGTTTATATATAGAAATAGCAATAAAAGTTGTCTGGATTTATTCTTTATTTATAAAAGTTGTCTGGGGTTATCCTCTTCTTTATTTAGTTTTAATAGTGGTTTAAAGTTGAAGAAAATTAGCTTAAAGTAAGCATATAGTGGCAAAGGCAATTAGAACTATAGATTGCTCATAAGCTACCTTGTAGTTCTTCATTTAAAATCAATAGCAACCTGTAGATCAGTGGATAGTGGATCCCAAAGATGAGCACTACTTCTAATCTCAATCTGCATCTCAGTGAGTTTCAGCTCATTCTGTTTTATGCCTGTTCTGGAGCCCTTTGTTATTAATGTATTATTACACAGGCTGCAAAATCTCCACTGATGAACCCCAAGTGTTGACACACCTTGAATAAGGTGTTAAGGTCCAGCTGAGCTGAAATGAATACTATACGACTTAATTCCTGCCTGTAAAACTTCAACAAGAGTTAATCCAACACTGTGAGAGTTGATCCACATTGTGAGGGTTAATTAAACACTTTAGATGTACATTTAACTCCGTGGTTCTGCTGTGTGTTGTTATTTCTTTTATTTGTTTAAAAATCTCAACATCTGATCTTAGCCTAATTGTATGCATGAACCAATTCTTTATCCTTGTGTGTGTGTGTGTGTGTGGTATTAAAATACCAAGCATTGCCCCTGACATTTCTTCAGTGATAATTGTAGCTGATTCGGACCAGTGATGCCAGTGTAAATTAAATTACGCATTACGCTCTGTATTCATGTCTGACAAGCGCATGGGAGCTGTTCGTCGGGTGCTGACGGCCTTGACAACGGCTCGACTCCTCTCATTCGACCCTGCTGTCATTTTTTGGCGGGTTGCAGGCGCGTCGCCGTGGCGATGTTACACCTGCGCGGCGGAGAGCGGCTTAATGAGCCGCTCTTCATGACAATGGCCCACGGACCAGGTGTCGCCCAGCGCTCGCCTCTGCCCGGCTATTGATCTCTCTTTAGCTGCGAGTGGTCATGTCTCTGAAAGCCAGACTGATAATGAGGGTAATTGGCGCACAGAGAGAGAGAGAGAGCTGGGGCTGATGCAACATGTCGCCCACTCTGACCGGCACTCCTCTCAGCCTCCACTAATCACATTAGGATGGTCCTGATCAGTCGGTGCATTAGTGCCTGCTCTGATGCTGCTTGTTAAGGAGCTACCCGGCCTGTCAGAGCGATTGCTGGGGTGTGGAGCCCGGCGGAGCGAAGGCACCCTCTCGAGAGCTGCTGACGGGCCGGGGGAGTCGGGCACGTGTTCCTCTTAGACGTGAATTGTCAGGTGCTTCGGTGATTTCCGGACTGCTGGAGCAGAAAAAACCTCCACTAACAATCTTAACCGAGCGACAAGTGTCTCCAAGGAGCAGGATCTGGTGACTGTGTAATGAAATATGTTGTCACAGGTGCATTTCCAGGCAGGATTTGTCTTCCCTGTCGAGGACTGAATGATTCATATAATTGAGCTTAATTATTGATGGGGCCAGACGCCTGCTTCCTGGCCAGTGTGATGTCCAGTTAGCCGGAGAAATAGGCCTTGGCCTGCAAACCGCAGGATGTGCCGCCCATCACCTCACTGTGACATAGCCCGATAGAACCATATACAGTTGCACTTGTAGAGTTAAGCCAGTTATTTGTTTTTCCCCCCTCTTCAAACTGCTGTCAGATCCAATGGCCCATATTGTAGTTAGGTTTCAGTTTGTGTAATCAATAAGCCTATCTCTGTCCATCAATCTTTGCCTCAAATTATACGCCTGGTTCCCTCAAAAATATATCCATTTTGCCATAATGTGGCATGTCTGATCTCAAGTCTCAGTAAGACATTGCAGATGCATAGATAATTATAGGTTGGTGATCGTTCAAATATCTGAAGAAGAGATTAGTGTAAAGCTGTGGGCAAACTCAAAACCATTTGTTCGCTTGTTTCGACAAAGCCCTCCGATTCGACCCGAGCCTGGATCAGGCTTTTAAATCGGTCACACACACCCTCCATAAAGAAAATAAAGGAACGGGAACTCCGCGCCAGCCAAAAAGCAGAGCAGCTGGTGTGTTTACATGGCAACTTGATACACAAATACAGGCTGAGTAACGGAAAGAGAACTCCGGCCTGAGGGCTTTAGCTTTAAGCTAGAAGTCAGTCATTTTTTGTAAAATGGAATTAGTTTTTTTTTTTCATCTCTGATTGTGGTGAAGGCCTTACTCACAGGTCAGAGCACAAAGTTGTAAGGAACAGAGAGTGTGCAGAGCTCTCACCAGCATGAACTTTTTTGTTTGCCTCTAACCTGCACTGGGTGGGGAACACTTTGGTCAAGCTTTTCCTGGTAAGTCATTCGCCGGATCACTGCCTGTAACATCTACAGAATAGAACTCCCTACTGAATTATTCAGCACGACTGAATGGCCCAGTTATTCCGTTTGCGGACCTTGCAAATATAACATCTATCCTGTGAGCAGCAGCCTGCAGCCTTCACCTTGAACCTTCCATACTCACTCTGCAGCTCCCAAACTCACAAACACACATGAGCAGCAGCAAGTCGGTTATTGACGCAGTCTGTGGCCTGTGGCCATGTTTATGCATGAGTGGTCCGTGTCTGTGGGTGCCATTTTGAACTCTGCTTGACCGCTGTGATGGTCCAGGTTCCTGCTACGCTATATGTAAAAAATCTGCTTATCATTACTTTTGAAAGGCAGTTTGTTCCTTCTTTGCTGCAAGAGTAGGTCACTACTTTGCACTAGATGTTGGAACATTGAGGATTTGATTGCACTCAGCCACTAGAGTGTTAGTGAGGTCAGGTACTGATGTTGGATGGTTAGACTTTGATCACAAACGCCGTCCCAAAGGTATCGGGCGCAGCTCCATTAGGCCACAGATAACTGTCATCCACAGCCCAATGCTGGGGGGCTTAATACCACTCTAGCTGATGCTTATTATTGGGCAGAGTGACCTTACGCTCATGTGCGGCTGCTTCAGAGTGCCCCATTTGGTTTGCAGTGCTGTTCTGAGGAGATTATACAAACTGAAGAACAGAACACCTGTATCAGCTCAGAGTAGGTGAATTCACTAGAAGGGATGTCCAGATACTTTTGGACATTTCTGCGCAGGACCCTAACCTGCTACGGTTCTGCACTCTGTGATTGTTGTGGCGATGCTCAGAGTAACCTTATACCATGGTGAGTTTTTAATGACCTCTTCTATGGCACAGCTCATCTCTCATGCAGACAGCTGCAGTGTGTCCCCACAGGAGTGTATGTGTGTTGTGTGGGGGGTGGGGGGGTGTAGATGTCCCAATATGGCTCATAGTCACATGTCCACCCATGTGTGTATGTGTCTCTGTGCACTAATGCTGTATTTAGCCTCTATGGAAGACACTTAGCCCAGGAGTAGATACACTCCTCAGCTGACCTTGCTGGGCCCTGGGCTGACGCCCCGACTGATTCCTCGCTGTCTGCATGCTGCCAAATTACACTTTTGATTTAGGCCAGTGGTCTGCAAGAACATGCACACGGGCGTTTTTGGTACTTGTCAAATATATCTACAATGAGGGTAAAGTGATAATAATAGTGATAATAACAATAATGATGATGCACTTTATGTATAGGCATTGTATAACAAAGCATAAAATGCAGCATGGTTTGTTAAAATGATATATTAGAATAAGCCATTCCAAAAACACAGGGACACACTGTGTCACAGTGAGTCTCATTATTTTGGCCAGATCATCATCAGGGTGTTTTTAAAGGGCCCAAATTCTACCAAATCCCTCTGTTTAATTTTCTGTGACACTTGTGGGGGGCTCTGTGGCGAACATATAATTCTCAGTTCATTATTTCATAACCCTTTTCCAGCCTGTTTATCTCTTAGAATTAAGCAGTCTGTTTTTGTTGCTGTACCTTTGAGACTGACATATGTAAATCATCACTTCTGGCTCTGTTAACACTCCATAGAACTTCAGCATGAACGGGTGGGGCTAAAGTGGCATTGGCTGAGTAAGGAGATATGTAAATGTGTTGGTTTTATGACATCACAAAAACTATTTATATACTTTAAGCCTATTTGTTTCCAGAAAAGTGATGATATGGGCCCTTTAATGTAAAGGCATCACGACTGTACTCTGCAGAGTATTTGGCATTTTGAAATTTTGAGTATTGCTGGACAGCACATAAACCTGCAGGGCACATCACTCTAACATGGTATCTGTAGATCTCATCACTTTCTATGATCCTAATTGCGGCTGTAATTGTGTGTCTTATCAGTCCTGTGTGGTGTTTGTTTTGGTGAGTCTGTGGAAACGGCCGCCCAAGGAATGTTATATACAACTGCAGAGCTGAGTGAGACGCTGCTTCAGACCGGTGATCTATAGTCTCAGCCGTTGCTCTTAATTCGTCAAATAGATTCATGGGCTGCTTTTGTATTAATCTTCTGTTGTGTCTCGGGAACGGTATCCAGCAGTGATTCAGCACTATCGTCTCTTCCTCTCTCACTCCCTTTCTCCTCTCTCTCTCTCTCTCCCTCGCAGTCGCACACTGTCTCTCACTAGCTTTTTATCTCATTCTCACTCTCTCTTTCTCTCATGTTACACCTTTTTCTCTATTTCTTTTTCTTTCTTTCACCCATCCACTTTCTCTCTCTTTTATCTCTGTTTATTATCTCTCTCTTTATCTCTCTTTCTCTGTCTCTTTCTCTCTCTCGCTCTCTCTCTGTCTGTCTCTCTTTCTCTCTCTCTCTCTTCCCTAAAGTAGGTTTGGAAAATACTTCAGCAACAGGTGAAAACTTGTCTGGAAATGAAATGTTTTTCACACACAGACGCACCCTGGGCATAAACACGCCCCCTCGCTATAGCCTCCCCTCATCAGGACATTCTTTACATTCCACCTGGTTAGTATCGTAGCTACACAACTGCTAATTAAATTTCCTACCACAAACAGCACACTGGGCCCTCAGATTTGCATCATAATGGCTGCTCTCTGCCTCGCCTCTCTCTCCGCCTCTCTCTCTCTCTCTCTCTCTCTCTCTCTCTCTCTCTCTCTCCTTCTTTTGCTCTCTAGCTCTCTGGCCCCCTCCTTTCCTTCTCAGTCTATTGACATGGACAGTAGAGAGACAGTCCCCCCACCCCCACTGATGGGTTTCTTCCCTCAACTTTTCCTTTACGTTTCTAGATTGATTTTAAGATTTGAGATTGATAAAGTAATGACAACAGTGTACCTATTAAAAGAGCTGATTTGGCTCTTTCCATTTAGGAACTGAAAGAGGTTCTGGAAGTGACGTCTTTTCTGTAAAAAAAATATTCTCCTCCTCAGTCTAAGTTCTTTGTTTTGAGAGACGCATTAGGAAAATCTGTCACACGACCCTGAATTTAAATGTGCAAATGCAGTCCTTTTCCAGAAAGAGTGATTTGTTTACAGGTATCAAAATAGATATATTGAATATTGAATGTTGTATCTGCCATGGCTGGTTGAAAAAGGTTTTTAACACACATAATAATTTATTTACAAAATCTTACCAGCTTAACTTTTTTTTATTCCTTGGGCCTACATCCAAATTTTTCTTAAAAAAATATTGTTTGGGTAGAAATGTAGAGTATGTAATTAATTATGTGAAGGTTTCATTTAATCTACATAATATAACAGAACGACAGTAATTTAGACTTCTAAGGGTTGAGATAATGAAGGGTAAGTTGGGGCAGGGTTCAAAATATTGATAGACCAGTACATTTATATCTGCTTTTACACAGGGCGTGTGTAGTGGAAGTGATATTCTAATCTGAGACTGTGACATTTATAACATCTAGAATGTGGCAGACCTTTGTCTGTGGCTCTAATACTGGTTAGGGTTTTGCTTTTTATTTATTATGACTATGTCATTAAGTTCAGTGTTATTTCATTATTTATTAAGTTAGTATTACTGTAGTAATTCATTACTGCCTGGACAAAACTGTGCATGTGGAAGAAAAAAACATAAGCCTTAATGGAACTTTATTAGAAGTGAACGTGTCAAGAAGTTTTGACAGTGTAAAACAAAACTATGTTTAAACTCTTAAGGATATTAAAAAAAGACAAAACTGTATATACAAAACTGCAGATTTGTTGCAGAACAAACAACCAAATGTATGTTAGATGTGGTTCATCATTGTATGATCTTGTATCACATTGTGATATGTGTTGTATTGCTGAGTTGTTGCTGATACCCAGTCCTAGGTTATCGGAGGATGTTAGCTTTGATCCGTTGTTCTTGTTTTTCTTTTCCGTCTCAAAGTCCCAGGAGACCCCAGTGTCATTACGAGCCTGGGCAATGTGACGAATATCATAACCTCATTATATAGTGTTCCCGGGTCACTGCTTCACTCCAGACCCTACATTAAGTGCCTGATCTGATGCAAAGCGTTTTCCTCCTGCCATACCAACATCCTGTGCATTTATCATCGGCACTTGAGACCTGTGTGTTTGTGGATTTCTGCTTTAGCCTATGAATGGCTATTCATGCCTCCTTGAGCACCTGAATAGACGGGGAAGTGCTTGTTGATTCGGAGCGATGCGGACCTTCAGTGACTCCGTGTCTGGCTGCTCCACAATATTGTTATCACGCTATTGTATGGAGAACATGTCAAACAGTGCCACCAGTGCTTACACACCAGGGTGAAACTAACACCATGTGCTTGAAATGGAACTGACTCCTGCAAGACCAGGTCTTTCCTTTGTTTATTAAAAAAACCTTTACTGCTTCCAAACACTGCAGAGTTCTCATTAATTACCAATCAATGCCGCAGTATTTTATAACAGAGCAAGAAACAAGAGTTTTCCACTGAGCTGCTTAGCTTCAGATGTGCTTCCAGTATCAGTTTCAAATCACTGACTGTTTTATGATAAACCGGACAGATGTAAGTTCTCACTTCTGTTCAGATCATTGTTTAGGAACAGGAAGCATCTAAATTAAATGTGTTAACCCAACCGCATCCCTTTACACATATTTAGTATAAAGTTTGTTGCTGCCTTTATTTTTATTTTTATTTTTTTTATTTTTTAGAAATGTTTAATTCAGTTTCTGTGGTTTACACTGTATACCTGAAGTGCAATAGACAGTTTTTCATAAATGTTAAAGGTATTAATTGGGAGTTTGCCCCTCTCTTCGCTACAGTAACAGCCTCTAGTCTCCTGCAAAGGTTGTACTCTAGATGCTGGAACATTGTTTCGAGGGTTTGATTGCTTTCAGCCACAAGAGCATTAGTGAGGTCAAACACTAATGTTAGATGTTTATTTCTAATTCTCAAACTCATTCAAAATGTATTGGCCGCAGTTTCACCACTCTAGAGAATGCAAGTCAGCTGCCCCACAGTGTAATGCTAGAGGAGCACAATCTTGCTGGGACAGACACAGGCCTTCTCCAAACTGCTGCCACAAAGCTGGAAGCATATATTTAGTCTAAATGTCTTTATATGCTGTAGCATTAACATTATATTGGAACTAAGGGGCATAGTCTGAAACCTGAATAATAGCCCCAGACCATTATTCATCTTCCACCAAACTTTACTGTTGGCCCTATACATTACAGAAGGTAGCGTTCTCCTGCCATCTGCCAAACCCAGAATGGTCTGTCAGCCAGATAGTAAAGCTGAATTCATCACTCCAGAGAGCACAGTTTCACTGCTCCAGAGTCTATTGGCAGTGTGCTTTACTCTAGTCCAGCTGATGCTTGGCATTGCACATAGTAACCTTAATCTGTGTGCAACAGCAGTGACCATAGAAACACTTTTCATGAAGCTCCTGACTCAGAGTTCTTATGTGACTGTTAATTCCAGAGGCCATTTTTATGGGCTGTGCAACTCAGGACTTGGCGTTGGAAATCTGCTCTGTTGGGGAGCTGTTGTAATATTGTTGACGAATAAGAACGAGACTAAATGTGGTTTGCAAAATAAAAACTATGCTAAAATGTCTCGTTGACTAAAACGAGACGAGACGTTATTTCCTGTACGATAGGGAGGGAAGAAAAAAAGTGTTGGGACGATCGACCTTAGAGTTGAACAGCGTTACGTCCCAATACTTTTTGCCATTGAGAGTCACTGTGAATTAAATCTATTTAGTGGTCAAAAGTATTGGGACGCAGGGCCATTAAAGTGCCAGGGAGAGAGAAATCACACACACACACACACACACACACACAC
>JBBIGA010000016.1:18110474-18120536 GCA_037576975.1 Alestes dentex | reverse complement strand
AATCAAACAAAAAGTCAAAAAGTGCTCTGTTCAGAAGGCTAAACAGCGCTCTGTTATTGGCGCCGATGTACATCATTGTTATGTTAAACGACGGTGTCGTGTGATTAAGCAGTTTGTGGAAAAATACCTGTTTCACACTCTCTGTCATCGTGTGTTTGCGCACGCGTGCATGTGGGCGGGGGAGGGGGTCGATTTTCGAATAATATTCGAATAGTTCTCAACGATTTTCGAATGTTTTTGCCAAAAAGTCACATCCCTAGTACATACTACATAGTGCTCTGTGTGGTAGTGCATAGTGCCATTAGGGATTTGCCCATGCGTGCAAAACTCTATACTGGACAAACTGTGCTCTATTTGTGTGTAGAAGCCAGAATTTCTTAGCTTGTATAGCACACCATGTAAGAAGAATTTGAGATTCAGTCTTGTTGAACCAAAAGTTGTTCTTCTGTAGCACCAGTCCAAATAACCATTGATTGCGTCCAAAGAACCAAATATAGTATCCTGTGGTGGCTTTAGAGGACAGTCACTTTCTCCTAGCTACTGCAAAACCGTGCCTATTTTATGTTGTGTTGCATAACTTTAACAGAAGCTAGTTATAACATCTTTATGATGCTGTTAGGGTGGCTGTATAATGGTTCAGTTGAGGCACTGTAGGGCAACAGATGTTTTAAATATAAAACACAATTTTTCTGGATCAGATCTTCCCAGCATATTCAGCTGAAAGGGTTTTGACGGAATTGTCCTCCAGTGAAGTGCTGATGAAATAAACCAGATATGCCGTCACTCGCTGTTCAGGCAGCGGCTGATGTTCTAGCATGCGCCAGTTTTAGTGTGTCTGTGTAAACGTGTGTGTCATTGCTGGTTCATGGGGTGGGAGAAGGAGAGAAATAGACAGACACTGGAAAGAATGGAAAAAGAAAAGGGCTGGGGAAAAAAGAGGGTGCAAGAAAGCCCTGTTGGAGCTGGATTGGTTTTACTTGGGAATGTGCTGTAATTTAAGCGATGAGATCCTGTGGAATCCAGTATGAATCTGCCATGACCTTCCGTGAAAACCTTTCTGAACCTAACTGAACTTGGAACTTCCTTTGTGATAGAAGTCTTGTTACAGCTGACCTCACAGTAACAGTAACAAAACCTGTTAAAAAAAACAACCACCTCTGTTTTTGGCAGCTAAAAGCAAGGCTCGGGCAGCCACACATGAGCCTAACTTCACCATGCCCTAGGTCAAGTGTCATTTAGAGAGGTATAAAGACCCTCACAACAGTGTGCTGTGGAGTGGTGGAACTATGTTCTCTGGAGTAATGGAGCTGGATCCTGTACCTTTGAGATGATCTGCAAAGAAAAGGGGATTGCAAAAAAGGGAAAAACTGCCTATTAACACACGTGGACGCTGCAAATTTTGTTCATCACTTTTGATGTGCTCCTTAATGGTAGTCTCCATATCTTGTTGGGAACAACAAAAAAGAATTATTTCAATGAGGTCTATTTAACAGATTTGCATACATAATACTGTATCCTGTACCAACTATCCAGTCAAATCCAACAATTTATTATGAACCTCTAAAATTAATCTAGCTATAATAGCGATTATGAGAAGCAAGGAGAGAAACTGTGAGGGGTCAGGACGGAGGCTGCTGCTGCTTCTGCTGTTTCTGCTCCTCAGTAATTGAGCTGGGCCCTGTTGTAGCGCTGTTCACAGGCACTCTAGCGCCCTGTGAGAGAAAGCAGCCTCAGAGCTTGTCACCGTTTGGCCCAGAGCCCTTGGGAGCCTTTAAAATACCTAGAGGGATGCTTGTTTTTTTCACCAGTTCTCTCTCTCTCCTTCTCTCTCTCTTTCTTTCTCTCTTTCTTTCTCTCTCTCTCTTGCTCTCTCTCTCTCTCTCGCTCTCTCTCTGTTTTTTCTTTTTTGTAATTTTGCTACTTTTTTATGCATCTCTGTGTGGCATCTTCTCTCTCTGTGCACCTCTTTTCTTCCTGCTCTTGAAGGAAAAGCTCCCACGTCAGGGACGGGATCTGCCTGCTTAGTTTACTTCGCTGAGGAGTGACCTCACTTATTCTTAGAAATCCTCTCCTTTATTCGCAGCCTGAGGAAATAAACAGCCTTGTTTGAGTTAAAATTGAGCTCTTTTCAGAAAATGGTGAACCACCTGCTTGCCCAAGGCCATCGTTCTACCTGGTCATCAGAGGAAAAGGCAAAGTCATGTTAGAAAGCAGTGTGTACTGAATGTATTCAGTGCATTTGTGTTCAGGGACCCTGGAATGTGTTTTAAGTCCTCGGTCCTGAAATTTTAAGCAGCGTATATGTAACCCACACCATGACATCATTCAAAATTATTTGCCTTTTAATTATATGTAATATGATGGAAATCAGCAATATACACAATATATAACTTGCATATCACACACTGCTCACTTTCTTCACAAACTTCATGCAAATGAGCCAGTGGCAACCAATCAGATCACTACTATGCGGTGCAGTAAATCATAAGTGTCACACACACAGTCACATGGACATCTACGAGTTTACAAATAAATGAATGCATATTACATTACATTAATTTTTGTGTTTATACACAATAGTTAGCTACTTTCCAGGCACACTTTCACTCCAGGCAACTGAAGCTGATTGTTTAAAGATCGTGTTCCAACAGCAGCCAACAGTGAGGCAAAATATGTAAATACAAAAATAAAACATTAAATCAAGATTTAAACCCCAACCTACAACACACAGACAAGTCTTTACAACTCCCATTGGTTTTATAATTCTGCAGCACGCTCAGTGTCCCTGTTTGTGTTAGCCTTCATATTTGTATGCAGTGTAGTGTATGACACAAAGGGGTTAGCTTGTACCTCTGGCAGGCATTTTAGTGTGTGACACAAGGTTATTTGTGTTAGAATTATAATGTGACGAGACCCGAGCCTGCAGCTTGACCCTCCCCCATTATTTGCATGCTTTTTGTTCACTGTTAAAGAGTTTAGCTGCAAACACTGACTGACTGTGATGGAAATGCACTGATCTGGCTACTGCTAACAGTCTGATTGCCTTTTCTGTTCTTTGTTTTTGCATTTCTTTTTTTCACCTATTCCCCCTCTCTCTCTCTCTCTCTCTCTCTCTCTCTCTCTCTCCCCGTTATCTTTACCTCTCTCTTCCCCTCACGCCCCCACCCCACCCCCTTGATGTTCTGCATGCATCCCCCTCCCTCTTTTTCTGTAGCTTGAAATGGCGATTGAAAACCTCCAAAAGTCTGAAGGGATTGCCTCTCACAAGAGCAGCCTGCTCAACAGCCATGTAAGTCATCCAAGAAAACTTTATTTAAGAAAAGAGAGAAGAAATAGAAGGCCTGTTGCTTCTCTGACTTTCTTCTCGCACCTCTCGGCCTCTCCTCGCCGCCCTGTGCTTGCCCACTGTCTTATGGTCCCTCCCTCCTGTTGCTCACTGTTAGACACTGCTTTTGCAGCTCTGTAGAAGTGGCTTTAATGGGGTGGCTGCATAGATTCCCATGGCTAATCTTTGATCACTAAGCTTGCTCTTAACTAGTGGGTATCCAAAGGTTCTGAAGAGAAGAGAAACATACACTAACTCTACAGACATCAGTGTATCGTGACATATGGTCCTGAACATAATAGATAAATGAAAGTTTATATTTGACTGTAGTTGATAATATTCAATAAAGTATGCTTTTAAAATTCGAAATAAAGTTTCTACTGTGTCAGATTTGTATATTTAGTGCATAAAAATAATTCTGAAATAATTTTAAGGCCAAACTCAATTCAAATTTCTTTACAGCCGAAGGGACCTTTTTTTGGGCTGTTTTTTAAATAGCCTTTTCAGGCCAAAGCTCACACTGTGCGAACACATGAAACAAACAAGTACTTTATATTTTGGCAAATTCATAAAATGATTTGCTCTTTATCAAGGCAAACAGTTGTGAATTCCTAAATGAAAGATCAGTTGCTGCATTAAATAAAATTAATCAAACTAATTTCATTGAAAGCAAATGGTAACAGTTTGCCACAATATTGCGACATTTTAGTACAGATTTAGCGCCTGCATTCATTCATGTGGCGCTGCCACAGTTACCTGCCTCACGTTTATCTCATTAAATTACAAAGCAGATCAACTAAAATAAATTGAGCAGAAAGTATGCTGATTTGTGCCAAATTGTGCATCCTTAATTCAATTGTCATCTAATTGAATTGTTATTAGGGCAAGGATTTACACCCATGACACACGCAGATGCATGCACACGCCATTTCCATCATTCAGTCACACACACAGGCTTACTGTTAGTCCTAGCCCTGGAATACCCCTGTTTTACATAGTTTTGTGTTTTCCCTGCATTTAGCTCCCATGATTCAACTCACAAATACCTTGAAATTATCTGGTGAGTTGAATGAAATATATGTGACTGAAAGTGCTAACCTACACTCCTCAGTGGTGGTCCAAATGACAGGTATTTGGAAACATTCGCTTTAGATCTCTATCCAAAAGAGCAGGCTAGAAGCTGTCAGCAAAGCACAGTCTGCCCCGTCTTCCAACCCTCTGATGTTGAGCTATCTGAGCTGTTCTTTGTCAGAAGCTGAAGTGTCTCCACACAGTCACAGATAGGAAAATCTGCCCACTGCTCAACCTGTTTACAAATGTTTACAAACATATGATTAAATACCCCTTACTTAATGGGCCAACTAGGTGTGTGTGTGTGTGTGTGTGTGTGTGTGTGTGTGTGTGTGTGTGTGTGTGTGTGTGTGTGTGTGTGTGTGTGTGGGAGTTGGGGATAATGTGTGTCACTTTTTCAGACCGGCATTGAGCAATTATGCTGTCAGACTCCTTAGCCTGTTCTGTTTATTTCTGAAACAGGCAGTAAAAGCTCCCCTCCTGTGTTTTCCATGACTGAACCATCTGCTAAAGTTTAGGAAATGGTAGGGGATGGGAGATGTGACTGTGTTCATGTTTTATCATGATAAAGTACACCACAGTATATTTTCCTGAGCACATTGCAGGCAGCAATGGTACATCCAAAACACTGGGAATATTAAATGACTTCAAGCATTGTCACATTATTGTCAAAAGAAAGCATAGTAACTATTCATAGTGACCAATATGCCAAAATGTATTTGTTTATTTACTATATTTGGCACTGTTTTTTGGCACTTGTTTCAACTTGCTAGCAAAGCTCAAAAAGAATATAACAATATTGCAATGTATTGCAGGTCATCCATAAATATCACAATATAAAATTTTTGCTACATCACCGTGTTTGTGTGTGTTTATAGTTGCAGTGGCTGTTGGATAACTATGAGACTGCAGAGGGTGTGAGTTTGCCACGGAGTTCCCTCTATAACCACTACTTGCGCCACTGCCAAGAGCAGAAGCTGGACCCAGTCAACGCTGCCTCCTTCGGCAAGCTCATCCGCTCAGTCTTTATGGGGTTACGCACGCGTCGCCTTGGCACCAGGTCAGTCTCACACATGCGTACACATACATATACAAGGCTATCAGTGTTACCAAAACAAGAGAAATCCAACACTACTCCATTCATTATGCATGTGTAAACACACACGCGCATACAGTTGACACTATTAGTCAATTCCAGGCTCACTCTATATGTTTATATATGTGTATGTATATATGTTTATATGTGTGTATATGTGTGTGTGTAATTCAGAGGGAACTCGAAGTACCACTACTATGGCATCCGTGTAAAGCCTGATTCTCCTCTGAACCGACTGCAGGAGGACTCTCAGTACATGGCGATGAGACAGCAGCCTGTCCACCAGAAACAGAGGTGTGTGTGTGTGTGTGTGTGTGTGTACATGTCTCTTTTGAATCGCCACTGTTCACTCCCTACCAAAGCTTTGAACCCTTGCTTTTTTGGAAATTAATTTTATTTGTGCCTGAATTAGCTATAGACTGGCAGAAAGGTTGCAGATTTACCATCTTATTCTATTCTGTCTCACTGATAAACTCTATAGCACCCCTCTCTGCCTTGAGTCTCACTGCCTTGTGTCTCACATGACCCACCCCACACAAACCCGCTATTTACTGGTGTTCATCTGGTTAGTAGCCCTCTAGTGTGTGCAGTGAGTCCCTGCTCTAACCAACTTCTGTGTGCCCTGCTGTCCCCTGTAATCAGGTTTAAGCCCCTGCAGAAGGTGGATGGGATGGGTGATGGAATCTCCAGTGTCTCTCAGCACTCCAGCAGCACACCAGAGCAGAGTGTAGCCGCACAGAGCCAACACCACCAGCAGTATATTGGTAACAAACACTATATAGCATTATTAGCAGAATGTAGCTAATAACCACTGGAACACTCAATATGACCAGTCATACATAGGCAGTAAACATTACAGTCCTCAATACAGTAAACCCTCGACATCCGCAGGGTTACGTTCCAAGAGGACCCGCCAGTCGTGAAAAAAACTTGAATTCGTGGTAAATAACAATGCCCTAAAAATGCCTATTTTTATAGTGTAAACCCTAAACATGTCCCTAAATATGCTCCCTAAACACTTTAATTTCATTTAAACTCAGCTTATTACCCTTAAAAAATATAAACCTGTATCCGTACTGTACTGAACTGCTGTCTCCCGCAGTGCTAGAATGTAAATACCGATGTTACCCCTAAATAGACTGTACTGTAATTCACGAAAGTGTGTTTTCTTTGGTATGTTATATTGTTTTATTTGGTATAAGCAGGGTAAATATAGGAATACATTAATTTAATTTACAGTAATAAAAATACAGGGCTTTAAGAAGAACAAAACGAAAAACACGAGAGCACTCGAACACTTGAAACGCTCCACATGGGAAACTGGGGGAATGCTGGACAGCAGCTGCCAGAGATGCGTCATAGGGCACCAGCCAGTCAGCAGCAAGGAGAAATGAAGAATGTTCTTGGATTGGCTACTTTCAAACCTCTCATCTCTGAGTACAGCCGTAATTCACCATCCCAAGACGCCCTTTCTTTGTGTTCTCTCATCTGTACAAAAATTCATAGTTATATATTATATGGAAATGTAGCTGAATTTACATTAGTACTTATGTTACAAAATTAGTAAATTATATTTTTCTTAATAATTTAGCACTAAAATGCGGTTTCCGCAAATTTGAGGGGATTTCCGCAAATAATTATCAGTTCAGTTCTAAGAAAAAATCTGCCAATAAGCAAGGGTTTAATGTACCTGCATAGTACAAACGTAATAAACATGCAGCATTCATGCATAGTCAAATAAGCACTACAGTACTCAGCACCAACAATAGTACATAGATAATAAAGCACTACACCACTCAGTGCCTCCAGTTATAAAGCTTAAACAATACCGTATGCTGCCTTAAGAATTTAAATAACCTGTCAATAGTTAGTATGTGCCTTATATTTTCTGTTGTACAATAATAATACCTAAGAAACAACACATGCAACAACCAAAAACATGTTAGATAAATTATTTTACCAATTAAAATATTAACTGCCTTGTGCTTGATTGTAGACGTGTCTCATGCACTGCCCCCATTTCCCTCTCCTGACCTGGGCTCGTGTCCCCTGCCTGAGCGCATCACCGCAAATGACGTGAAAAAGCTACAGAGCATCTACAGGGACCACTGTGAGGTACAACGTTATTTCTGACTCACTCTCTTTCTCACTCTATCCCGCCTTTTCAAGCTCTGTCATGCTTTCTTTCTTTCCCTCTCTCTCACCCTTGTTCCACACCTCCTTTCTTTTGGCTGTCACCATCCAGGCATGTCTGGAACTGGTAAACATGTTGAACAACATGATATGAAATCTATTTTAGAAAACATTCTTGTCTATAAAGAACCTTCTAACTTCTGAAAATGTATTACCCATTTTAAGCCAATATAATTTTATATTTATAATATTTTAAAAATGTATTACAAAACAAAAATGTTTTAAATAAACAGTCCTTCTGTGACTGTTATGGTTCTTAATTGTTGCACTTGTTGTTTAAGCTAAAATAAACTGCATTAATTCTGTCTTAAATGAGTCTACTGGGGACTTAGAGCTGTTTGGTTTTGGATTTGAACTCATATTTCTTCTGTTCACTTCAAAGAAAAAAAAATTTATATTCTAATACTAGAGGATAGATGTATAAACAGACAGTTTTTTTTTACATTCTAATCATGATAGAGTTTTATGTTTAGAAATTCAGCTGGTAGTGCTGTCATATTGTAAGCCACAAATTGGGTCTTATCAAAGGTACACCCAAGGCTTTTTGATGTATGTGGGGAGTGAGGCCTCGCCCATCTTGTTTGGTCCCACAGAAGAGCTACTGTAGAACAAATTGTTGACAAATAATGCTGTATACATTAGAAAAGTGTATACATTACACACAGTGAAGCACACCTCGATGCACATGAATCTGTGTAGCCACAGACCGGTCACAGTGCCCATGTTGACCTCTGTCCACCACATCAGAACTGGACCATTTTCAGGACTATACATGACTACCGCTTTAGGGGGGTGTTCACACTGCCTTTTTCGAAATGTGCGAAAAAGCAAGGTGCGTTGCAGTGTTCCGTTTTTCTTGAGGTTCACGCTGCTGGGTTTCATGAAGGTTCTGGTTGGTTGCAAGCCTTTCTGTCGTTAAACAACAACTAGTAATAACTAACAGGCTAGCAACAATTAGCCAAATAACTTGCCCAAAAACGATAGATAATGTAACAAAATAACAAAGAAACTTACTTGTGCAAGCGTTTGACATGTGCGGGCAAAAACATTTTGTTTGGATGGCCTACTGTAGATGCTTTGTAGAAGCTCAGCTTGCCTTTTACTAATATTCAACCGAATATATGTTAAATGGAACTGGTGTTGAAAGCAAAAGGTTCTAATAAATGTAACCCTAAGCCTAACCTTAACCCAGAAAATCTCATTCTGATCCTGATTCTAATGGTGTTGATGATAAACCATTGAGTTTCATCAAACAGTTTGTTAGCATTTGCCAGGGTGAATTATATATAGTGTGAGGTTCTACTTTGCGCAGGTTGGGACATTAGGAACCCTGCCTGTGTCTCCTGTGCTTATTGGAACACTCTCCCTGGCTGATCGAACAGTCTATTAGCGCGGTGCCAAGTACCCACAGTAGTGCACCTGCAGAATGTGCAGCAGTCAGAGTTGGGCCAGGCTGCAGATTTGGCCATGTTTGGTGCAGTTTCTTTGAGAGGGGCAGTTTGATGGTCTAGGCCAGTCCCTCCCCTCGCTCTCTGTTCAGCTTACACCTTTTGTTCCTAAGCTCCTTTCATCCTTCTCTCAGTGCCTTTCCAGTCATGCCAATTAACCTTTCAGCCAGCAGGAAAGACACACACACACACACACACACACACACACACACACACACACACACAAACCGCTCAGGCTGCTCATCTCTCTCTCTCTCCGCCTTTGTCTATCACCAGTTTTTCTCTTGTCAATCAAGGAAAGAGCTTTTTTTGCGTGCATCTCTTTTCTTATAGGCTTTTTTTTTTTTTGACAAGCACAGAGATATCTTATCTGTGACGCCAGTTGTAAAGTTTCAGTTTTTGTCTTTGGGGTTTCAAAAGCCAGCTTTGACCTGTATCTGTCCCTCTGTCGGTGGAAATTGGCTCCATGTACACACATAAATAGAACCAGAAACAAGAGTCAAACTCCACGCTTTTAGATGTTTTGTCTCTTGTCCTTTTAAAATGCTGTAAATTCATAACCATGTCATGTTTTTTTTCCTGAACTGAAAAAAGAAAAGAAGGTAAAAAGGAAAAAAATAACACTTGTTTGTCAAGGCAGGGGAATTTTCCCTTTTTTTGTTTTTGGAGTGCAGTGTTTGAACTGTTGCTGCGGCAACGGTAAACAAGGTTGCCATGGCAACTTGGTGAGGAAGCCAAAACATACTGCTGATTGGTGGAGGGGGCGGGGGCGGGGGGGGGGCGTGCTATAGGTCTGTGTAACTGGATATAGGAGCGAGTGTCCGACCACAGGAGAATCTCTAAAGCAAGTGGGAACCATGCTGAATAGAGATAGTGTACTAGTGCACGCTCATGTGCGTACACACACACACACACATACACACACACAC
>JBBIGA010000016.1:18089064-18109861 GCA_037576975.1 Alestes dentex | reverse complement strand
CACACACATACACACACACACACACACACACACACACACAGAAATCTCCTGGTTTAATCCAGAAATCTCCTGGTTTAGTCTTTAGACATTCAGTAGCTAATGTGTTTTAAAGCGAATACTTGAAGTGTGGACGGGCATACAGGGTTTAAAGGGTTACTGACGTAAAAGACACACACAAACACACACATACACACACCACACTTTCTCTTTCTGAGTGAAGTCGTGCCGTGTGTTTTTCTAGACATTTTGTATGGTTCAAAGCCATTCTTTTTCACATTCACATTCATTAATGATATAAGTTTGTTTACATAGTTGAAATTTTATTAAGGTCTCAAGGTTCTTAATATACACCCTGAACCTTGTTTGTGCCCTTTGTTTATGGATGCTTTGGTGGTTGCTGTGTCGGTTGGCCAATGGTCATGCTGTAGGCCATGACAAGGGCAGCGCTGAGGAGAGAATTGACCTAATTATTGAGGAAATCGAGGTAGGAAGTAGCTCAGCGGAGGTCAAAACAGAGCTTGCTCAGCTGGTCACGTTCACACTACTCACTGTTTAAGAGTTTTACCAGGAATACTCATGTCCAAACAAAGTGTTGAGAATGGCTTTGGTGTAATGTAGCAGCTGCAGAATTATTTAACAACAACATCAACAGAAATAATGTATTAATTTTTTTCTAATAATGAGCCTTTTTTCTACATGTGTGTCACAAACTGCTTTAAAAACAGTTGGAAATGTTCAACAGTAAAAAAAAAAAGTTGTTTAGCAGGAAAGAAAATGTGTAAATGCTAATTAAGTGTATCGCTTAGTCATGTAAGGTAATAGAATCAAATTAAAACCTTAAATATAGGTTTTAGCTGTTTAATCAAAAGCTGCTTAGGCGCTTAAGGTCATTTAAACCTTTAAAAACAAAATAACTTTAAACTGTCTGAACAATACAGGATATCAATGCAGTTCTTTAAAAGCAGGGGTGATATGAGCTCTCTTGGGTTTGGGTTTGGATCTCTGCAGTCGAGGATGTACTGTTTTCTTAGAAAGCCCAATAAAGAGCTTATATTATGTATATTATGCACAGAATTTATAGTAAATGAACAGGATATTGTGAATGCTTGTCTTTACAAATTTAATGGATAATAAATAAACTAATAATACATAATATGTACATTTCATATATAACTATATTTGTGGCTATAAGCATTGGTGAGATCCTGCTGGTGTGGGTGTCCTCAAAAGGTATCTTTGTTTAGAATGTCCAGACTCCTGAACATGGCTTTATAATGGTCTGTGGATGATGTTTGTTCTACACATTGTAGTAACTAAGATGATTAATCAAAAACATTAATGAATCTAATCAAGTACTCATTGCATTTACTTCTGCTTAATCAAGCTTCTTTTTGTTGCTCAGGATAGCAAAGACTGACTTTGAACAATGTTTTAATTGATAGAAAACCGCTTAAGTGTTTACATGCAGGATAAAACAGTGCTCAGAGCTATTATTATTGCAATTGGTGATTTTTCACTGAACTGGTAACATACTCATTACTCAGTCCTACTGTTAATAATTGTAGAACTTCATAATGTGTGAACATTTTAATAACCATTTTGTGTATATATATGTGTGTGTGTGTAGCCTTAAGGTTTTGTTTTGCCCAAGTGAAACAGTCTACTACTTTACTTATTAGTATTTTTGCTTTCTCTTCTGTCTCTCAGGCCACTCTGGATGTAGTAATGAATCTGCAGTTCCACTACATAGAGAAGCTGTGGATGACTTTCTGGTATTCAACATCGCCACCTAGTGATGGCACCACCACCATTCCCAACAGGTCAGATTCTGCCACAGTATGCTGGTAATGTGGCACTACATACATTCTGCGTGTATTATTTATTTTAAACTTTGTTTACAGGGAAATTAGAATAGTGATTGCTGTTCAAGCCCTGAAGACTTGTAGTTTTATCTGCTTAAATTGGGTGATACCAGTGGATATTTTAAGGGTCTTTAGTACAAACTATAGCTTCATGTAATATTATTTAGCTATATACAAATATACCTTCTTTAGATTCGTATGTTATTTTAAAATCTGAGTTATAAAAGAAATCTGCTTCTTTATGTAGACTGTTACTTTTCATGCTCTTGATGAACTACAAATAGAGAACCTGTGTGGTCTAAGCCTTTCTCTCTCTCGGTTTCCTGCAGTGATGAGGATATAGAGGGGGTGCTCCCCAGGGAGAAGCTGATTGCTCTGTGCAAATTTGAGCCGGTAAAACAGTGGATGCGGAGCTGCGATCACATCCTGTACCAGGCACTGGTGGAAATCCTCATCCCTGACGTATTGCGGCCAGTTCCAAGTCAGTACTATATTGTATATGACATTATACCACACTAGAAAGTTTTCTTCTTTTTATCTTATCACTATATTATTGTAACCTTATAGACTCAAGAATAATGTACATCCATTCCAGACACGGAAGACACTCTGATTTGAATTTACGATATTTATTTTGCCAACCAACCATTTTAGAACTTAGAAGTACACAAATAAAATAAATAAATAAAATATCACATCACTAAAAAGTGCAATCAAAATGAAAATATGTGTCTATTGCCGTAAAACCCACATTTGTAAAAATTGGTAAGTCTTCACCTTCAGTGTGTTGGCATGAACTTACCTGAATATTTTTTTTTATTCCTGAACAAATTTAGTCTACACAACCAAATCAGAACAATTTAAGATCAGCTTTTTTTGCATGGATATGGGAAAGGCTGCTTATCAAAATGCTGTGTGTGTGAGAGACTTTGTGTGTGTGTGTGACTGTGTGTGTGTGTGTGTGTGTGTGTGTGTGTGTGTGATTTCTCTCTCCCTGGCACTTTATTGGCCCTGTGTCCCAATATTTTTGGTCACTCTAGATAGATTTAATTCACAGTGCCTCTAATGGACAAAAGTATTGGGACGTCACGTCGTTCAACTGTAAGGTCGAGCCTCCTAAGACTTTTTTTCTCCCCTACCTATCGTACAGGAAATAACGTCTCGTCTCGTTTTAGTCAATGAAAATGAAGAGACATTTTGGCATAGTTTTTATTTTGAAAACCACATTTAGTCTCATTCATATTCGTCCACAATATTACAATATATATTTTGTCATGGTTATCGTGACATGACCACGATATTTAGTCATAATTTTATTGATGAAAGCAACACGAGTATTACTACATTGCAATTAGTTTTATTCTAATTTTGATTTTGTCACGGTTACTGCAGACTCTGATAACACAGTCCTCTTACGCTGTTATATTGATAACATAATTTTTTTTTCTGCAGGTACTCTCACCCAAGCCATTAGAAACTTTGCCAAGAGTCTGGAAAGCTGGTTAACCTCAGCTATGAGTAACTTCCCCCAGGAGATTGTGCGTACCAAGGTACAACTTCTGTTTGAAACATTTTATTCTGTTTAGCACGCAAAATATGTAAGTTTGTGTCAAAACACGAAGTGACAATACCTTTGCTGCCTAGGATTTGCTTGTGTATCTAGGGGTGGGCAATGTGACAACATTTTATTGTGTCATGATTAATTACTCAACAGTATACTTTTCTAAGTATATCGTCGATACCATCAGTACTTCAGACCACTGAGCAGCTGCAAGTTTCATTTTATTGGTGATAATTATTATCTGTCCTGATACTTACTTTTTGTGTGTGTGTGTGTGTGTGTGTGTGTGTGTGTGTGTGTGTGTTTACTCAGGCTTCAGTGGTGAGTGCGTTTGCACAGACTTTGCGCAGGTATACCTCTCTGAACCACCTGGCGCAGGCGGCTCGGGCTGTACTGCAGAACACGTCTCAGATCAACCAGATGCTCAGTGACCTCAACCGTGTTGACTTTGCCAATGTGCAGGTTTGACTTCATCTGTACACTACAGACTTTAGCCTAATGCAGACATGCAAATCCATCTCTCATTACAAGCTGCAGTCCTTTGCCCATCACGAACATGTAGGACTGTCTTTCTACTCACTACAGGCTTTAGCATAGCACCGTTATGCAGTACTGCCTCTCACATCATTCTGTGGGCCTTATCATACAGGGTTGGAGCCCAACTCTGCAGGGCCATAGATCTCCAGGACCAGGAATGGGCATACTTGCACATGCTAATCTGTTCTCAGTTTTTGACTGCCATCAAATCTTCCTCATATCCTCAAATCTGCATTCTTTAAACGTGACCGTAAATAGCCACAAAAGCTAAGAGGCTCTACCATAATGTGACTGTATATCTGTATTTTTATTTCAACACTTTTTGTGTTGTTCCAACTGGTCTGTCATGCCAGTAAGGTTATGAATTTGAAGTCAGCAACCCAACAGAGATTAATAGAATGGGGCAGCTGGTGGCCTGGTGGTCAGGGAGTTGGCCCTGTGATCAGGTTATGTGTTCGAATACCAGGACTGCCAGTGGCACCACTGAGGTATCCTTAAACAAGCTACCGTCCCCACACACTGCTCCTGGGCACTGCGTCGCTGGCTGCCCACTGCTTCACTTGGTGAATGGGTTTAATGCAGAGTGCTGTACTATGGTTCACTTCAATATGAGATTTATATGGATGTTCAGCCTGAGTATCTTTTCACTCACTGTTCTCCTTATGCTTGTTCACCAGGAGCAGGCCTCATGGGTGTGTCAGTGTGATGAGAGTGTAGTGCAGCGTCTGGAGCAGGACTTTAAGGTGACCCTGCAGCAGCAGAGCTCTCTGGATCAGTGGGCTGCCTGGCTGGACAATGTGGTGAGCCAGGTCCTGAAGCCACACGAGGGCAGCCCCAGCTTCCCCAGAGCCGCACGTCAGTTCCTCCTGAAGTGGTCCTTCTACAGGTACACTGCATAATTCTTGGTCTTACATACAGTTTATTCAGAAATGTATACCATATGTGACTGCATCAATGAATTCAGTGTTTTATATATATATATATATATATATATATATATAAAATTATTTTTATTATTTTTTTTTTTAAATGTGTGTGTGTGTGTGTATACAACGGTTGACATAAATTTTTGCTCTAGTACTCTAGTACATGAATGAATTGGTACTCATTGGTCTCATACCAGGGTGGGCTGTGAAGTCGAGGGGGCGCTGAGATTAGGGGTGTTTGATAAAAATGAAACACTGCGCTGCATTACTGCCTCTGATAGCAAAAGGATACAAACAAAATGAAACAGGCAACAAGGTGACTTGTGGGTCAAACAGCAATACAGCTTGTAGCTGTATAGCTAAAACTTATGAAGGGCTTGATAATGAACTGATGAATTAAAGAAATAAGTTGTGTCCTCTGTAGCTCCATGGTGATCAGAGATTTGACGCTGCGCAGCGCCGCTAGCTTTGGCTCCTTCCACCTGATCCGGCTGTTGTATGACGAGTACATGTTCTACCTGGTGGAGCACCGTGTCGCCCAGGCCACTGGCGAGACGCCCATAGCTGTCATGGGAGAGGTTTGTCTGAAGCTTAGATTCACAGAATCATACCTTCATTGCTTTACATGTTTTTTGTAATTGTTAGCATGTTGATTACATTCAGTTCCTTTCACCCTTTGCATATATCAGTGTAATGTAATGTAATGTCTTTTTGATTTGCAGTTCAGTGACCTCAGCTCAATGATGCCCTCACTGATGGAGAAAGGTACAAACTCCTCTTTTAAAATGTACTAATTTATTTCTCAAGGTGTTTGTCTGTATGGTGCTGTTCTTAACTTTAGCTCTTTAGTGGGGCGATTTTATGGCCATTATCACTTTCTTTACTAGCTATATTTTATTAGCCATTTTTCTAAAGCAATATGCAACAGACGACTGAAACATTTTGTTATCCAAAGCTAACATTTTGTGGATGTGAATACCCTGATAAGAATTACACAGGCTCCTTACACAAACAGAAATTTGTCCGCCTGGCCTCACTGTTTCCCCTCTTAAGGGCTGGTTTATTACTTTATTAGCTTAAGTGAAATTTATTGAATGACCTATTGCTAATTGTGAAATAGTGTCAATGTTTAAAAACAAAACCGATTTGCTGGTCTTTGAATACACCTCGCTTTGTAACCAGACAAAGCAATTATTCACGTTATGTATGCTGTTTCTAACCTGTTTGCTCACTGTGGCTAATGCATCCGAAAGTGTCCGTCCTCCATTTCTGCTACGAGGTGTGACACTTTCAGGTGTGGTGAGTGGAGGCCCTAATACCTACCGGACAAATGCACAGCTTTTGAGGCTTCACTGTAAACTTTGTAGACCACTTGTTACTCTAATGTGAAAGTTACTAAGGAACCTTCTCTGTGTCTGTCCCCCACAGATCCCTCCTTCACTGATGAAATGAGTGACCTCACCAGTGACGGGGACGTGTCTCGGGGACCGTGCGAGCCTGCAGTGAAGAGAGAGAGAATCGAGATCAACCACTCGCTGCAGGAGATCTAAGGACGGTCCACCAAGACTGACAGTCACCCAGTCCACCACAAAGAGGGCCCCGCACAGGGCCAGCTGTACTAGTGCACGTGTGTGTGTGTGAGGTTGTTTGTGTCAGTGGGTGGAATTGTATTGATCATCCCCAGATTCCATCCTCTTTACTAGCGAGTTGTGCTTTAACACTGATTTGTTTGGTTCCTAAGGCTTAACTGTTGCTTCCAGGAGCAGTCTAGTTTGTCGAGAGAGTTTAGGGTTGTAAATCTGCTTGATGATTGTTTTCTTTTACCTCTTGGGTCTCTTTCTCCTTCATTTTCAGCCGTGCCTCTCTGAGCTCGGACTGAGCCAGCGCTGTACCTGGGCGTGTGTTTGTGTGTGTAATTTCGGATCTCTGTGCCATAGTGTCTTTTTTCAGTGCCTTAGATGAGAGCAGAAAGCAGTCGCTGTTCCCAGGCCGTGCCTGTATTTGCAGTATGAATGTATCGTCTCATGACCTCAGCTGTCTCCAGCACCTTTCCGCAGAGGCCCTAGGGTTTTACTTCTTGTAGCTCTGGCACCGTTCGCTTGCGTACAAATGAATGCAACCACACTAACCCAAAGCAGCCCTGCGTATTTCAGCCCCACCAGCACAGCGAAGCTCTCGTCGCCATGGCAACAGCATGGATGGCAGACGTACGTCGCTGTTTCTAAGACATAAAAGAAATGTATCTTAAAAAAAAAAAACCACGAAACCCTTCTGGCCATATGAGATGAGCTGTCGATACCTCAACCGTTTCTATGCTAACTTTGTTTCTGTAGTGTGTTTTTTTTGTGTGTGTAAGGTCCTAGAGGAGATACGTTGAAGCTGATGAAGCCACTTGTCAGCTGGTGCCCCCCCCCAGGCCACATGTTTGTTCTCAGATGTAAATAAACTTGTTGTTTATGGTTGTTGATTTAGGAGAGTAAAAAAAAAAGAAGTGCTAACGATCGAGCCTGTAGTGTCGGCCCGTGTCGTCTTCATGTGACTGGAGGGACGTGGACAGTGCTTCTAGTTGACTTCAGTCCAGTTGTGCATGTCAGTATGAGATGATTTGAAGTTTCTGAAGAGATTTTAGAGACAGTGGGGATATTTTGGTGTGTTGAAAGTGACAGGATGTCTGTAAATTACCATTTTAAATAACTGGAAGCGAGCTTGTGCTTACTGGTTCGTTCGACGCATGTTTTAAATATTCATTTTGATCAACCGTATTTATGAATTTTTTTTTTTTTTTTTTAAACTCACCCCGCCCGCACAGGTTACTCTTTTTAAAATTTAAGATTGTGTAAAATGTTTCAGATCTTCCATATAATAGAAATTTAAAGGAAATGCTATTTCTAATGAATCTGTAACAAGTACATTTTAAGATATGTCTCCAAGAAGAACCAGTTTTAATGAGTTCACATGAAAAGTTCAGACTGTAAACTATATTTAATGAATGACAAAATAAACAGTTCCTGTTACAAAATATGCACGTTATACTTGGTGCTGCGTTTCCGATATTAAATCTGTGCATTTATTTTTGCCCATATATGTGGTATCTATAAGTGCCCAGCTTTTGGTTATGATTTAATAGCTGGTAAAACTTTGATGGGGCTTGATTGTTATTCATTTTTAATCGACCTTTATTGTCATATGGTCTATGAATATTTTAACTGATGAATTTCCAATGTTTTTTTTTTTTTTTGGACCTTGTTAAGCTAAGAAAAAGTTTGAGCCGGAAAAGGTTTGCTCGTCATGGTTTTGCCACGTTGTTCCTCACTGTTTACAAAGATGCATTTCAGCGCTGATGGATGTTTTTCTACATGTTTTTATGGGAAGTGAATTGGCTGATGTCTCTGTGGCCTCCCCCCTGCACTCTCTTCTCCAACTCTTGTCGTTGGCTATGGAAGTTTCAGGCTTTACTGTTTTCTCGTGCCTGTTACAGTACTTTGCCTTTAGTGTGCTTGGGGAAAAGTATTTACTTTGTGTAACTTGGTAATAGTTTTTTTTTGGTTTTTTTTTGTAATGCTGTTTTAGATCTGGCTACGGCTTATTTTTATGGGAGTAGATATGATTCTTCTCACAACTATATTGATACCTTATTTTTGTGGGTTTTTTTTTTTTTTGGACAAACAAAACTGTTCTTGACTATTCTTTACCTAGGCTAAGAACAGGCCATAGTCTGTAACAAAACTGCTTACTTCAGTTGTATTTTGTACTGGTATAAACTGTGTAATAAATTGGTGTAAACCACTGATCGGTCCATGGTTTTGGTTTGAACTTCCTTGCTTAGCCTCTTGCTATGCAGAAGGTTTTCTGGCTGGCACACAAACCATTCAGTCATTACAAAGCCTTTAATAATTACATTTTTCTTATATAGACACATGAACATTTTTTCAAGACCATTTTTCATTTTCATGGCAACATCATTCTAGAACCATTACTTTAGTATACGTGTTTAACCTGGAATCAATCACAAAATTACACGAAAAGAAGAAAAATCTTACATCCAGTTTCCAAATGGAGCCAGCAAAGGTACATGGTACGCCTTGCACACACAGGAACAAACGAACAGGTAATACAAATAAAAGCACTCTGAGAAAAAGAACAGCGAGTATTGTGAGCAGTCTGTACAGATAAGTGCTGAAGGGAAAAACGAGGCCAGGTCTAATATGCCAGTATACTGGTCACTCTAAGCAGCAAGGACAGTTACATTTCCAGTGTATTCCTCACAGCAAGGCAGCGTAGCTAAAGTCCAGGTGCCCCCACACCTCACTCCAGCGGTCTGTCCGGTCCCCCATGGCAGGACCTGCCCTAGTCTGATAAAAGTGCAAACTGTGTTGCCTACTGGTACAATAACCAGGCACGATCTCTCACAGTGAACAGCCAGCCATGTACTTCCCTGTCAAAACAGAAACAGCGTTTTAATACATGCTTTGAGCTTTATAAAACAGGTTTAATGTTTAAATGTGAAAAAAAAACAAACATACTATTTAGGACTGTGACCCAAAAGCCTGACATAACAGTAGTTTACGACGCTGGTCCTGACGCTCCCTGCACATTTTGGTGATTTCCATGCGCCCAGGGACAACACAACAAAAAAACTGCCTCATGATCATACTGTAAAAATGTAAAGTTCTTAAGGACACATTGGATAATCCTCACATTAAGGTTTAAGAAACTGCTTTAGTTTTTAGGAGTCATATGCTACATTTTCTACATATGGTGTGGGTGGTTTTATGTACCAAAACCAATTTATTTTTATTTTCCAAAAGATCTACCCCTTAGAAATAAAGTGGCTACTTTGTTACTGTGCTGGAGTGACTAATATGTAAATGACCTCTGTTACCATTTGCTGCCCTGTGTCTCATTCAAAATGCAGCCTGGGCTTAAACTCAGTCCAGTTTGAATTCAGTTCTTCATGACCTGAGCAATTTAGGAGCTGACTGCAGTTTATAAATGAAATAAATCTATATTTGTGTCTTTATCCTTAGAACACTTCGATGTAGTATTACTGGAATCCTTCCTTTTTAAACTATTAATCCTAAAGTGTAGTTCCAAGTTGAGAAGTGTGAGTAGTGTTACTAGGCCACTTGGTCTCAAACTGGAGGCTGAGGTGCTGGAAGAAAAGAGGGCGCAGAGGCACTTAATTTCCACAGAGAGGGTCTTAAGACTAAGGTTTTAGAACTGCTGCTCTTGGCAAAAGGTATCTCATCACTCTTAATCTGGGTTAAGATGGATAAGGTGGGATAATCTCTCCTTCTCTCTCACCTGTGGCGAACCTCTTCTTCACCAGGGACATTCTGTATCGGCTGCCCACCAGCTCCACGTCCATTCCAGAGAGGGATGCCCCCGAACCGACAAACTGCACAGCCAGGCTGGGAGGGGGGCCACGGGGAACCTCCAGGCACTGCCAACTGGCACACAACGTTCCGGAGCCTAATATATAAACACACAAACACACAGTCAGTCCTACTGACCTAGTTAGGGGTCCATGTGTGTCCACACTTTAATTACTCTTTAATTGTGTTCATATATTTTTTTCATATCATCTGTTCTACATGCTTTGCCATGTGAATTAATTATTTGGTTTAAATGGGTTTCTTTTTCGCATCTCCTGTAAAGTTATATATGAAATGGGGCAGCTGGAAGCCTAGTGGTTATGGCATTCGCCCTGTGATCAGGAAGTCATGGGTTTGAGTCCCAAGACTGCTAGGCACCTCTGAGGTACCCTGAGCAAGCATGCTCCCCGGGCGCTGTGTTCCTGGCTGCCTGCTGCTTCACTTGGTGAATGGGTTTAAATAGAGAAGAAGAACTTCCTGCTGTTAACACTGTGTGCTGTGGTGTGTTCACATATGACAGAATGGTCACTTTACACTTTAAATACAGTGGGGTGCGTACATTTATAACAATTCTGGATATGAGCTTTTGGAAAGAAAAGCAACTAACTAAAAACTTTTTTTTTGTTTTTCTAATAAAGAAAGGCAGAAATCTTTAGAATACAGCAATGATACAGCAGTGTATCTGTGAAGCCCAACATATAAGAAAAAATAAATAAATCATGGAAGTGGTCTCTAATGAGTTTTGGTTCAAAAGCCTTCAGTGCAGAATTTAGATCAGTGGTTCTCATGAAGGACTGTATTAACTGAAGCTGTGAAGAGCAGCGAGTCACCAGGACTGGAGTTGAAAAGCACTGATCTAGGTTACAGTAAACCGGCTTGATGTTGGGTACTGGTTGCCATGGGGCAATAAAGAATGTCCTTATCCTCCAAACTTTTTGGAGATACAACATTTTGTCATGACAGAGTTATTACTTTCATGGTAGTTACTGGACAATGATACCTAAATATTATATACGTCGAGAGCCCGGGGTTAAGGAATAGTATGTTTAAATAAATAACAACAAAAAACCCCTGAATGTTTATAATCAACAGCACAGTGCAATGAAATATGAATAAATAAAAGCACGTTTGTCTCACTGTATTTCAGCACATCCCTTACACATTAGTGTACAATATGAGCCATATTCCGCCCAGTGTGCCAAGTGGGTGTCAGACGTTAGTAGAATGCATTGATTGACCAGGGTCACCTAAATCCCTGTTTATTTCAGAAGAGCTAGTCTAATGTGGAGGATTTTTTTCAGAAGGCTGATTCTCAAAAGCTTTCCTCTGCTAATACTGCCTTTTAGCATCTGGTTCCTCACCCTGGACCATATACAGACATACAGAGGTCAAGCATGGAGGCCCTGCGCACTTAATTAATGAGGTTTAATATCTTTTCTATTGGTGGGCGGGTAGTTTAGTGGACCCAGAAGTATATAACCAAGTTAGAACAGGATGACTCATTTCTATTTAATATTAAAAATAAGTCATCTGAACTGGCCCACATGAATATTTATTTCCAAATAATATTCATGTGGGCAGTTCTGCACACATCATCCAAATTAGAGTCTGAGTGTTTGTCCACTGATTTAAGACAGGTCTGATCATCTCTAGTCAGGTCAAAACCCTTGATCTGTCTTTAATAAGGGGGGTGAGCACTCAGCCACAAACCACCCTTGCATTTTAGCCTGGAAATTTGGTTCATGGCTTATTATTCTTCAGTAACTACATGGAAAAAAGGCAATTACTTTCATGGATGATTACAATAAGAATGTCTATTAAAATTTTGGTTCTTTGCTGAAAATGTCTTAGAAAGGGCTTATTAGCTTTACGTGTTCTTTGTTTTTTTGTAAAAGTGTTGTTTTATTGAACACAAGGGGGAATGTGTTTTCTGTGACCAAATCAGAGCTGTGATGTTACTTGTGATGATGCACTCTCTTTTACTGCTGAAATAAGATATAAGAAAGTGCTATACCGTGAGATCATAACTAAACAGTGGTGACATACAAATATTACACTTGACACCATCAAGTGCAAACGTAAACAAAGAAGTTGCTTTTCAGAGAACAAGTTGCTTTTCAGCTTACAGCTTCAGAGAACTAGCTTCGCATTTTACATTTGTTTAACAGATTCCGTATCAGTAGCTCACATCAGAGTAAAAACCCTGAAACTGAAACACTAACGTTTTAAAATACTAAAAAGTGAATCATACAGCTCACTTTTTTCCACTTCATGGATTGTTTTTTGACCAGTTTAACTGCATGAAATATGGCCGGCTTCACTAGAGCATTTAAAGTGGCATATCAGCAACGATGAGACACGTCAAAATTCATCACTGACATTCATCACTGACCGCTGACAGCTTCAGTGATTAAAGTAGGAACGTTTATGTTTTTTCTTTCTCTACATAGGTCAAGTTAGATATAGATCTATAGGTCAAGTTAGATATAGATCTATAGGTCAAGTTAGATGGATAAAGAGAGAGAGAGAGAGAGAACAAGACAGAGAGAAAGAAATAGGAGAGAGATATCCAGGAGCAGTTTTCTGTAGTTCATAGATATGAGAGAGAGAGAGAGAGAGAGAGGAGAGAGAGACAGAGACAGAGACAGAGACAGAGAGAGAAAAAGCTTTATGATAGAAACCTTTGCTGTGGTTGGTTGGGGACAGATTAGGCAGTTTCCATAGCAGTCTCCTCTCATCAGCATTCCTGCGAGAGCAAACAAGAGAAAACAGACAAAAATAAATAAATGGATCAGCACCACAGCTCATCAATCCTCTTTCCAAATACTGTGTGTCCAAAAGTGTTTAGCATCGATTAGAGGGGCATAAACCTGCCCAGCACTGGACCTGCGCTCTCTGGAGTGACAGAGCTTCATCTAGGACCTTTGGGATGTGTTGAAGAGGCTTTTGTGATCCTGACCAAATCACAGAGACAAACCTAACTGAAGCTCTTGTGGCTGAATTGAACTAAATCAAATCCTCACAGCAGTGTTCCAGTATCCAGGAATGTTGTTCCCAGCATGGAAACTAGTACCCAGCATGGAACCTAGAACTCTACTGCAGTGCAATAGGGAATCACCATTAGACATTCTTCTTAGTCTAGGCTTAATCAGGGTTTGAGAATCTGGTCGCTAGTGTGACGCCTTCTCAGAAAAGGGGCAAAGGGGGGTATAAACTCTATTAATACCCTTAAAATGAGTAAAAACGCTGGACGAGCAAATGTCTACTGACATTCGTACAGAATGTATACACCTCATGCTCAGAGACTCTAACCTTCATCACCAAGCCTCAGAAAGGTCAGAAAGACAGCTGCAAGCTGAATAATCTTACTTTTTGTGAGTCACTCAGTCATATTCCTCCCACTCGTTTGAGGCAGAAGAAAGTAATAAATCACACCCCTGCAGTTTTCTACACCGTGTGAGTTGGATCATTACTTTTCCTCTGTAATCTACGTAGGAATCATCTGAAAATAGGGCCTGACCTCTCCTCACTCTACTTCCTTGCAACATCAGGTCATTATTCTGTTCTATATACAAATCAGCTACAGCCTGTAATCCTCCTACACTCATGCTCCTTCTACCGTTCTCTCTCTCTCACCACGATGCGACCGGCTGGCACTGCAGGTCCGTGGCCGTTTGGTCCAGCTGCAGCAGCACCTGGACGGCTGTCAGCTGGGTGGCGGGGGCGGTTGCTGGGCAACAGTGGTAGTCAAGGGAAACACGGGTGACGGTCCCACTGCGCTGGCACTCGGCCGAAAGCAGCAGAGGAGCCCGAGCAGGGTCCTGAGAGGACATCTGGGGGCAGAGCAAGAGCCTTTATGTTTATTTACATTCGAAATAAATATTATTTTCTAAAAAACAGAACTAAACTTGAAGCAGGAAAACCATATCACCATCACTCATGAGAAAAGAACCCTCCACCATCCATTCAGGGAGGTCACTAATAGTGTGCGGTACATCCAGTTTGTAGTGGGGAGTGAAGTACAAACTACCACAGTGTTCAAAGTTAAAAGGATGCTCTGAGTCACTTTCACAACCCCACTTGACACTGTCTTCTATGAGTTTTGACAGCTATCAGAAAAATGTTTTACCTTACTACTGTTTTTTTTTTTTTTTTTAATTAACTTTTTCTTCATCATAAGTGTTATTCGATTACAGAGTTACATAAATGTCACACAATTCAAACCTATATTGTTTAAATCACCCTCCTGATGTAACATAGCACTATTTTGAAGCATGGAAACAAATCACAGCTGGAGCTAACCAGGCTAAAAACAGCCTCCATACTGCAGATCGAACTGTAATGCAGTGGTACAACTAAGTGTCAGCAATGAGAGCCATTCATATCTTTGTATATATATATATTTCAAAAGTTATATTCTGGAGGCTTAAATATATAGATAAATGAAAAACATCAAAAACAAATGTCATATGTACAGACATTGTCTTTTTACTAATCATATTTATGATTATTATGAATAGATTTCATATATTAAGGTCCTAAACCTCCTCTGGTTCAAACAACGCAGATCTGTATATAATACATTGTGTTTGCTGTGATTTACTGAACATTGTAGCAACTGTTCTCCTACACGTATGTTACTCATGGTAAATCTAACAGGAACATCAGCCGTTCAGTGAGCTGTGGGATATTCAATGGCTTCTCTGTAATTCCATTACATCCCAGGCTTAGTACAACTCTCTCACATTAACAAGACATATTATTCATCACCACATGGTAAACAGTGCAATCTAACTGAGTTTTTCTTACGTTATAGGAGTGAGGAATGAAAGCCTGGAAGCTTGGGCGTGCTGGTGGCTCCTGGCATTTAAGGGGTTTTAATGGTGATGAAAATCCACTTGTCACACATGCATTACAGTTAATAATTACATGAAGACAAACCTGAATTGCCTTTTACAGTACTAAGGGCTTAGTGTGTGTGATCACAGAGATTTAAGACTCACCTGGTATTTCAGCAAGCCTATGTTATAATAGGAGGCCTGTGGGTTAAGCTCCGCCTCTCTCTGTAGATGAAAGGTTAAGGCTTGCATGTTGAACCAGAAATCTCTGGAGTCAGGGTCATTCTGGGATGGGTCGCTGGAGAAAGAGAGATGTTTGTAAGTTGTATATATTTACACAGATGACTGTAGTACTAAATCTGGATTTTAGATGCATGTAAAAAAACAGTATATAACATACACATTTCTGTTTACTTCTTTATTTTATTGTTTACGTTATTTCTCAGTTACCTACCTACTGTTTTATTGTTGTATTGCTACCTAAGCAGTGTACAACTCTACTTCTATTTATACAAAAGTATAATGATAAACTCTTACAAAGAGCCAAAAACATTCAAGGTGAATTGACGCTGATTGTCTTATTACAACTGTGCATGTTGCATAGGATCAGACATATTAGATGGTAAGTGAACAGTTCGTTCTCGTGGTCAACGTGTTGGATGTGGGAGAAACAGGCAGACAGAGACCTGACCAACTCTGACAAGCCACATGGTTACGACCAGACGATTCAACAAATGAACAAAATGTCAAGGCTTGGAGGGTGTCAACAATGGTCCAAAGAGGGACAAACCTCGAACCATCAATTTGTGAAAACAATGAAGGCTATCGTATCTTGACCAAAAGAACCAACAAAAATTGGTTTAATGCTGGGTATAGCAAGAATGTGTTACAACACACAGTTTATCAGTATCAAGCTGTGAGAGTGGTCAGAATCCCCATGCTAACCCCTGTCCAGTGTCAAAAAATGTTGACAATAGGAATGCGAGCACTGTAAGTCAACCTTGGAGTAATGGAAGAATGTCATCTGGTTGGATGAGTCTCATTTTATTTTTACCTCAAGTGGATGGCCAGAAACATGCGCACCCCAGGAGGTACTGGGGAAGATGATGGGCCAGTTAGGAGAGTGTGATGCTCTAGGCAATGTTCTGCTGCGGAACACTTGGTTCAAGCATTCATGTGGACCGCAATTTGATATGTGTCACCTATTTGTATAACACCAGTAACCCCTCCTCATGTCAGTGTCATCATCAGGATAATATCAGCAAGATAATGCACAATGCCATAATGCACACATTGGGAATGTCCAATCTGCAGGGGTTCTGAAAGGATCTGCTGCTGATATTTTGGTGGCAGGTATTACAGAAAACAGTGAGTGGTCTTAGTAGAGTCCTCACCTCAGAGGGTCAGAAAACCTACTGCATATCAGGCAAGTGGTCATAATGTTTTGGCTCATTGGTGTACAGAGGGTATAACAAAGAATAATACTTCAGTAAAGTTCATAAAGTAATTATTGGGTGAATGAAATGAGTCACCTAAAGAGAAGCTTCTGATTAGGTAAGAAGTGATCCACTCGAGAGATGTTCACCAATCGAAAGCTGAGGACAGGCGCATTGGGGTTGGCAGTAAATATGCGAGTGATTCCAGCAGGAAATGACATGGTGAGGTCCCCAGTGATCTTTACCAGACACCTGAAAGATACACACGTAAAATAAATATTGTCCTTTCATGTCATGTTTTTTATAAGCAGAAATCATTTAGTTGGTCTTATGTTTCTGTGATGTCTAGTATTTCTCCTGCGGGGTCTTTGAAGCGTAATTGCTCTTTGAGGTCATTGTGATAAGAGGAGATAAGGACTTGCTTATTCCTCTCTTAGAACTATTCTATCAGACATAGGGGCACCACTTACTGTAATGGAACTGGGCATTTACGTCATTGTACTATCGGATGAGAAGAGACCTCGTGGAGATAATTTAGGAGTAAGATTTTACCTTTGATGTAGACGAGGGGCCCACGTGGACATCACCTTTGTTGACACCGTGGTTTATGTTTCTAATTCAAGTCTGCATTTTAAAATTGTTGCTGTGTAATGATGAATCAGCAACTATATGGGTGCTCTGACTCGCACGGGTGCCGTCACTCTCACAATGATCATCTCCTTGCTGATTTCTTTTTGGTCTTAAATTGTATCTGTTCACTTTATTTAACCCTTTGCATGTGAGGTTAACTGCGTTTGTGTGAACATGTGGACCTGTTCATTATCTTTCTCCATTTTTATCGATTCATTCATTCATTCTCCTGATCACATTTCCATTTTATTTTCTTGTAATTTAACAAAAACCAAACATAAAACCAAATATAAAATTGTAATTTTGGTATTTACCTTACTGGCTTATAATTGTATCGCAGAAATTATGAATAGATGTTTTTTATGCACAATGGTTGATTCACATAATCTTATTTTTATCTTGGTAAATTACTATGTACAGGGGGTAGAGTAATTTGTATTTTTTTTATCAAGTTAAAAATATTATATTTAAACAGATCTCTATCAATTTTGTCTCTATCAATGCATGTATCTGAGGACAAATGCTAGATAACCAGCCCACAGTTAGAAACTACACAGTTACAATGAAAGTAAATTATATTTCTGAGCAAAATGTTAAAGTCCAGAGCCTGGACAGAATGAAAAGGGGCCTATGAGATTCAAAAGGAGGGTGTGGAAATTCTGAATGAGACACATTTTGCAACTACCAAGGTAATATGAGTAAGAGTTGCTACACAAGTGGTGTGTCAGAGAACATAGGCATAAAAAATAATACACGATAACAAAAAAAAACATCATCCACCTCAGCTACTGTTACTCTGTCTGGCAAGTTTTAGAACTGTCAGTTGTTTTCAGGTGATGAGGGTTATCCACAGCACTAAAACTACTGAGTTAACAAGAAACAATCCAGATAACCTGACAGAGAAAATAAACATAAGTTGATCAGGAGAGAAAATAAAAGGAGATGACATCTTGCTCTGAGGGGGTCTTCCACAGAAGTTCCCCATACACAGACAAAGAGACAGAAGATAGATCTATAGAGGAATGAAGAAAAAAAAAAAAAAACTAACAAATGGTAGACTGGACAAATGCAAGGACGTACCGGTTGTGTTGTCCTCCTTTAAAGTAAGCGTTAATGTATTCTGTGATTGCTGCAGCTACAGGCCATGACTCTTGAGTACTGAGAGAGATAGGACTTGGCCCTCGGGACAAACCTGTAATGACACACAAATGCATTCATACATAGAGATTTGAAAGGCATGTAACAGTTAAACTGTGCCAAACTGCCAACCCTGCTCATGATTAAATGGAAAAAAAAAAAAAAAAAAAAAAAAGGACACTAAATTATCTATTTCGTCTACGTCCTGTGCCTAGCCCAGAGTTATCGAAACGCTACTGCTGATGAAATTAGCATTGAGTTTATTCACAACCTCCCATCAGCAGCCAAAGCAAAACTGAATCATTCGGCTGTCTGAAAGACTCTATGGCACAATGTCACCTGGTGCAGGCCAATTACAGCAAAATCAAATTACTTTAGAATGCTCCAACAGAGGCTTTCAAGTGACAGCGGTGCCCTTATTAAAATGTCCCTTAAAATTGTATACTATGCTTCATATTAGTAAACCCATAAATAGTTCTGAGGCAGCTGTGGCACTGTTTCAGCATTTGTTGATGAACTCACAGGCTAGGCTAGAAACTGAACCTCTTTCATATGTGGTATAAGATCTGACCCAGTATGCCAAAGTTTAAACACCCCTGGTCGACTGACAATTTCTATTTATTTGTGGAGTTTAATATATTACAACAATAAAACACCAATAATAAACTTTAGCACAGATTACATTTGATATTTTACTTTTATTCCAGTGTGTTAAATTTAGCAAATTAATAGAAAAGGGTGGAGTGGGGTGGGGTGGAGTGGGGTGGGGTGGAGTGGGGTGGAGTGGGGTGGGGTGGGGTGGGGGATGGTGATGTTGAAGGGATGTGGGGTGCCACTGTCAGTGTAATTAAAACCACAGTCTCAACTGACCTATCCAGGCTCCACCTCCAAATCAACAAATGCGTGTTTTGTAGCAAGTGCAGGGAGGTTGGGTAAGCTTTACAGCATTTGTAATTATTCTTTTAATTAAAATGAATAACTTACTATTATTAGCTTCCAATTCAAACACAAGTTCAAACACAAATCTTGTCAAAATACAGGGTGACGTGAAGTCATAGCTGGGTTTTCTGTGTGCAGCTTTGTATGACATGTTTTTTTTTAATTCTGTAAAGCGTCTGCAACCTCAAACTAATATCTATAAAACAAACCATTTATAGGCAAATCATGAATAGGTCAGTTGAAATGAGACACTTTTATATCCTCAAGGCATGAAACCCGGAAAGGCTTTGACATTTTAAAAGAATCTAAGGGGGGAAAAAAGGCCAGGGTGTGTGAGTGCCCACCTCGTGCAGGACTCGGGGCTCGGGTCTGGCTGCCCCACTCACTGGGGCTGGAGGAGGAAGAGGATGTCGGGGGAGGGCTAGGCTCAGGCAGAGGAGACGAACACAGGGACCTGGACTGAGGGTCAAAGATCAGGGGTTAGGAGAGGAAGCAGGAAGGGGTACTTCGGATAATACATTGAAATGGAATAAGGAACAAAAAACACTACTACCTTAATTTACTCTACTTTTTGGACCATTGCTACGGGTCTTTTTAATCAAGAAAAGCTCACAAAAAAAACCTAAAAGCAGATGGCTTTCAAATGGAGTCATGAAGACTAGATCTGAAGTGTTAGTATTCAGCCTGTCACGTTCATGAAATTTCAGCTGACAATTCATTACCAGTTAGAAGTTAAAAGTCTTGCTGTTTTTATATGACCAATACATCCCAGTCAATGCATTTTCCGCATTCTTTTATGCACACAGTCACCTGAACACAATGGACGAAAACACTCCAAGTTCACAACTGCGACGTATAAATTCAATTAAAATTTTGTTCAATTAAACAGATCCGAGTCTAAACCCATAATTAGCAAACCATAGAGATCAGTGTCAAGGAAAAAAAAAAAACATGACTGTGAAAGGTAACAACTGTGAAACTGCTGTCAGCTTATATCACTGCAGTCATATGATTCTGTATTAAAAGTTAGTATTACTGTACTGGGTTTTGCGATTGGTGTATTGCTTTGTGTGTACTTTTGGCTGACAATCTACATGTGACTTTATAACTGACTTCATTACTAAAGATGTACTGGAGTTTAATATACTACAAGTACCACATAAAGCAACAAACACTACTAATAGCAATTTAAGAGCAATTTAACAGTCTGATGAAAGAAACCAAAAAAAAAAAAAAAAGTAAAAAAAGCAATTTTACAAAAGTGCAAAGCTCAGTGACATTTATTAGACATTTATGAGCTCTAATAGACATTTATTAGAAATTGAGGTTTAGAGGGCCCTTAGGCATATTGTTATGAGTGTATTATTTACCCGCTCACAGCTGCGCAACCTGGCTGAAGAGCGCTTGGACCGAGTCGGGTGAGGAGGAGCCAAAGCCAGCAGCTCAGTGCTGTCCTGCCGAAAGCTGCGCTGAGAGCCTGAGAGAGAGAGAGAGAGAGAGAGAGAGAGAGAGAGAGAGAGAGAGAGAAAGAGAGAGAGAGAGAGAAAGAGAGAGAG
>JBBIGA010000016.1:18066591-18085741 GCA_037576975.1 Alestes dentex | reverse complement strand
CTCAAAGGATTCGGTTCAATGGAGATCTGAGATTCGTGACTCATGAGTCATTTAATGGATCCGGGTGATTCACCCGGATGAGTCATGAATCACACAGTTCTATGTCCTATGCAGTATTGGTAAAAAATATTTTTAAATGGGGGTGATGGTGTTGGCAGCAGATTTGGTCCACTGTGTTGACTTTATGGCTTCAGTCTTGGAACTATAAGTGTTTATTTTTAAGTGTTTATCTAGTGTTTATATTAGCCTTATAGCTCCAGTTCTAAAGTACAGAAGCAACATTTTGACACTTTAACATGTACTGGGTGATCAAGTAATCTGTGGTCAGTAGAAAACTGTAAATTTGATGATGCGCCAGACTATTGCTTTAAGTGCAGCCTCTCCAGTTTCATTATCACTGACTAAGTGTTACTATAGACTAGTGTCAGTCCAGACAGCGTGGCAGCTGTTGTGCTGAGATCAAACAGGCTGACGGCCAAAAGTAAACACTGTGCCTAAAACTGCATATATGAATGGGAAATTTAAATTTAAATGCAGGAATACATTTTCCACGTTATGTAACTGACAAGCTTCAATGTCATTAGGTCTCTGATGTCCTGAAGCCTTCACAAACACCCACAATACCTGCATGAGTATTAGTAACGCAGCTTCTCTACTAGAGCTTCTCAGTATGGACTAAATACTAAAGCGGTGATTACAAAATATAATGCAGGCTGCAGTAAATTAAAAGCACTAGTGAAAATCATTTGATCAGATGCAGATTAAGATTGGCCTGCATCATTTCTACTATAATAATTATATGAATTCTTTAAATTCATGTAAACAAAACATAAATTACACAGTGCCCCACTGATACTTTAAGGTGCCACATTGCTGATATGGGTGTTTAGTTCTGCTCACACAACTTTTTTTTAGCTCCACAGAGAAATACTGAACACTAGAAGGGGCTCTGGAGCAGTTACACTTGATCCTGAGTCACAAAGCGGGTGGGCCGGAGCATGTCCCCCCAACACTGGGCTGTGGTGTTCTCTCAAGGAATGAGTCAGAGTGATATAGAGAGCCTCTTTGGGATGAGTCAGAGTGGTATATAGAGCTTCTTTGGGACAAGTCAGAGTGATATAGAGCCTCTTTGGGACGAGTCAGAGTGATATAGAGCCTCTTTAGGACGAGTCAAAGTGATATAGAGCCTCTTTGGGACGAGTCAGAGTGATATAAAGCCTCTTTAGGATGAGTCAGAGTGATATAGAGCCTCTTTGGGGTGAGTCAGAATGATATAGAGCCTCTTTGGGACGAGTCAGAGTGATATAGAGCCTCTTTGGGATGAGTCAGAGTGACATAGAGCCTCTTTGAGATGAGTCAGAGTGATATTGAGCCTCTTTGCGATGAGTCAGAGTGATGTATAGAGCCTTTTTGGGACGAGTCGGAGTGATATAGAGCCTCTTTGGGGTGAGTCGGAGTGATGAGTAGAGCTTCTTTGGGACGAGTCGGAGTGATGAATAGAGCCTCTTTGGGATGAGTTGGAGTGATATAGAGCCTCTTTGGGACAAGTCGGAGTGATAAGTAGAGCTTCTTTGGGACAAGTCAGAGTGATGTATAGAGCCTCTTTGGGATGAGTTGGAGTGATATAGAGCCTCTTTGGGGTGAGTCAGAGTGATATAGAGCCTCTTTGGGATGAGTTGGAATGATATAGAGCCTCTTTGGGATGAGTTGGAATGATATAGAGCCTCTTTGGGATGAGTCACAGTGGTATAGAGCCTCTTTGGGATGAGTCACAGTGGTATAGAGCCTCTTTGGGATGAGTTTGGAATGTTCCAAAATCTGGTGGCCTTCCCAGAACAGGAGAGACAGTAACTGCTGAAGTGTGTGTATGTATGTGTCTATATGTGTGTGTGTGTATGTATGTGTGTGTGTGTGTATGTATGTATGTGTGTGTGTGTATGTATGTATGTGTGTGTGTGTGTGTATGTATGTATGTGTCACTATGTGTGTGTATATGCCTCTCTGTGTGTATATGTGTGTGTGTGTGTGTGTGTGTGTGTATGTCTCTATGTGTGTATATATATGTACATTGTATTGCCAAAAGTATTCACTCACCCATCGAAATAATTAAATTCAGGTGTTCCTAACATTTCCATGGCCACAGGTGTATAATTCCAAGCACCTAGGCATGCAGACGGCTTTTACAAACATTGTGAAAGAATGGGTTGCTCTCAGGAGCTCAGTGAATTCCAGCGTGGTGCCAGGATAGGATGCCACCTGTGCAACAAGTCCAGTCGTGAAATTTCCTCACTATGAAATATACCACAGTTGACTGTCAGTGGTATTATAACAAAATGGAAGCGATTGGGAACGACAGCAACTCAGCCACGAAGTGGTGCCACGTAAACTGATGGAGCGTGGTCAGCGGATGCTGAGGCACTTTCTGCAGAGTCAGTCGCTGCAGACCTCCAAACTTCATATGGCCTTCAGATTAGCTCTAGAACAGCATAGAGAGCTTCATGGAATGGGTTTCCATGGCCGAGCAGCTGCATCCAAGCCATACATCACCAAGTACAATGCAAAGCGTCAGATGCAGTGGTGTAAAGCACGCCGCCGCTGGACTCTAGAGCAGTGGAGGCACGTTCTCTGGAGTGAGGAATCACACTTCTCCATCTGGGAATCTGATGGATGAATCTGGGTTTTGGCGGTTGCCAGGGGAACGGTACTTGTCTGACTGCATTGTTCCGATTGTAAAGTTTGGTGGAGGGGGGATTATGGTGCCGGGTTGTTTTTCAGGAGCTGGGCTTATTTCCAGTGAAAGGAACTCTGAATGCTTCAGCATACCATAAGATTTTGGACAATTTCATGCTCCCAACTTTGTGGAAACAGTTTGGGGATGGCCCCTTCCTGTTCCAACAAGACTGTGCACCAGTGCACAAAGCAGGTCCGTAAAGACATGGTTGAGCCAGTTTGTCGTGGAAGAACTTGACTGGCCTGAACAGAGTCCTGACCTCAACCCGACAGAACACCTTTGGGATAAATTAGAGCGGAGACTGCGAGCCAGGCCTTCTCGTCCAACATCAGTGTCTGACCTCACAAATGTGTTTCTGGAAGAATGGTCAAAATTCCCATAAACACACTCCTAAACCTAAACCTTGTGGCGAGCTCGCCCAGAAGAGTTGAAGCTGTTATAGCTGCAAAGGGTGGGCCGACGTCATATTAAACCCTATGGATTAAAAGTGGGATGTCACTTAAGTTTATATGCGTGTAAAGGCAGGTGAGCGAATACTTTTGGCAATATAGTGCATGTGTGTGGATGTGTGTGTGAGTGAGTGTGTATATGTGTGTATATGTGTGCATATGTGTATATGGTCCAAAACACATTAAGAAGGCAAGAAATTCCACCAATTACTTACTGAATCTGATTGAAAAAATGCCAAGAGTGTGCAAAGCTGTCATCAGAGCAATAGGTGATGTTTTCAGTATTAATCTACAATGTAGCCAATAACAAAAACAAATCATTGAATGAGAAGGTGTGTCCAAACTTTTGACTGGTATGTGTAGGTGTGTGTGTGTATGTATGTGTAGGTGTGTGTGTATGTATATATGTGTGTATATGTTTGGTTGTGTGCAGGGGCGCAGGAAGCATCTATAATGTGGGGGGGGGGGGATGTGAGGAGAGGCAGTAACTGCTGCAACAAAAGCGTGTATATGTATGTGTCTGTATGTGTGTATGTATGCATGTGTACATGTGTGTGTATGTATGTATGTGTCTGTGTGTGAGTATGTATGTGTGTTTGTATCTTTGTGTGTATATGTATGTGTGTATATGTATGTGTGTGTATGTGTGTATGTATGTATGTGTATATGTAAGTGTGTGTATGTATGTATGTGTATATGTGTGTGTATATGTATGCGTGTGTGTGTGTGTGTGTGTATATGTGTGTGTGTATGTCTCTCTATGTGTGTGTACATATGTTTGTGTATGTACAATTTGTGTGTACAATTTCCTCCGGGATAAATAAAGTTTTCTGATTGTGTGTATGTATGTGTGTGTATGTGTATATCTCTCTATGTGTGTGTATGTATGTATGTGTGTGTATGTTTGTGTGTATATGTATGTGTGTATATGTGTATGTATGTGTGTGTATATGTATGTGTGTGTGTATGTCTCTATGTGTGTGTGTGTGTATATATGTTTGTGTGTATATGTATGTGTGTGTATGTGTGTGTATGTCTGTGTGTGTATACATGTTTGTGTGTATATGTGTGTGTGTATGTGTATATGTGTGTGTATATGTATGTCTCTATGTGTGCGTATAACCATATATTTGTGTGTATGTATTTATGTATGTTTGTATGTGTGTATGTATTTGTGTGTGTGTGTATGTGTGTATATGTATGTGTGTATGTCTCTCTATGTGTGAATGTGTATATATGTGTGTGTAAATGTATGTGTGTATGTATGCGTATATGTAAATGTGTGTGTGTGTGTGTGTGTGTGTGTGTGTGTGTGTATGTATGTCTCTCTATGTGTGTATATGTCTGTGTGTGTGAGTGTGAGAGTGAGTGAGTGAGTGAGAGAGTGAGAGAGAGAGCGCGCTCGTGCTGTTCCGGTTGCGTGGCGGAGGCGGTCTGTGTGACGCAGCAGCTGCTCCGAGCTGTTTTTATTGTTCGGTCGAAGAGAGACAGAAAAAGAGACAGAGAAAGAAAGAAAAAGGAAGAAGAGGAGAGAAAACAGAGGAGCAGAGTTGGTAGAGGAGCTTTGTGTGTGTGGGAGCTGCTGGTAGAAGTGTGAAAGTGTTTGGAGGTGCTGTTTGAACCAGGAGGGCGATGGCGTACGCGTACCTGTTTAAGTACATCATCATCGGGGACACGGGTAAGGAGCTGCCCCTTACACCTCCACAGCCGGCCCGGAGGGGTTCTCAGCAATTCTTTCACACATCGACCCCCCTAGTTGCTTCTGGAGCTCGAAAATGTGGTTAAAAAGCCGACCTGTTAGGAGCCACCCGGCTTGTTTTCCTCCTTAGCTCGAAGCTAACGTCTCCTTTCTGTCTGCAGAGACTGCCTCGCTGGAAAATTGAGTTATATCCAACAAAATAATCCTCTCCTGTCCGTCCAGATGCCTCTCTTAGACCACTAAACACCCCTTATACTCAACTTCATGGCTGTCAGTGTCACATTTGGTGTCAAAACCTAAAAACAAAAAAACATTTTCCAGACTGGGTGGGGGAAGCTAACGCTAGCATTCTGTCTCGGGGGAGAAAAAGGCCCAAAATATTTACATGTAAACAGTTAAGAGACGACTTTAAGGCAATTTAGGATTATAACGTGTGTTTATGAAAGACTGAAACATGCTGTGGGTTCGTTTGGTTGGTTAAAATACGGTTTGCATCCTTCAGTCATGTAGGCCACAGTAGCATTAGCATTAGCTTAGTCTAGCTGAAATGGCGATCAGAGACTTTGCCAGTCAGATGTGTCAAATCTTCCAGGTTTTAAAGTCTCAGCAGACTTAATTTCGTGATCCTGGATGGTGTTGGAGTGTAAATCACTGATCCAGCAGGTTTGTTTGGGTCTGAGGTGAAGGATGTGTAGGACAAATGCCAGGCAGGGCCCTGCCACCCTGGACTGGCACTGGTCTGCATGGCACCCACAGTATTGCATCAAGTCTTGAAATATGAACCATTCGTGTTTTTAAAATGAAATTAAGCACAAATCACTTCTTGAGAGATGATGGAAATTATCCTGGTATATTTTATTGAACAGTGTGAACTAGAGGAACCAGGGGTCATGCTGCATGCAGTGCAAAGGTCACGTTTTAAATTGAAATTCAGCACAGTTCACTTCTAAAGAGACGTAGAAATGGTCCAGATATTTTATTTAGCTGTGTGGAGCCAATGTTCATGCTGCTTGCAAAGTTTCTGCATTGTATGTTTTCCAGTTAAGTTGTATGCATCTTCTGATTTTTCTTATTAATATGTAATGTTGGTGATGCCAATGAATCCTTAAATCATTCAGTGAAGGATATTTCCTCAAAACATCCTGCATATGTTTCGCTAAAGTAACCGGAGAATAATCTCTTATCCCAAAAGAAAAACCCAAATACACTCCATCAAGTCTTGATATATCACCCATTCATGTTTTAAAGTGAAGTTAAGCACAATTCACTTCTTGAGAGATGACCAGTGCTCAAAAATAATCCAGATATTTTATTTAGCAGTTTAAACAGTAGGAACCAGATGGCCTACTGTATGTTTCCCAGTGAAGCTGCATGCATTTTTTTATTTTCTTCTAAATATGTAATGTTAATCATGCCAAAAATGGATGATCTTTTCTCCAAGTCCAAAATTCACTTTTAGAGAGGTAGTAGAAATGATCCAGATATTTTAATTAGCAGTGTTGGGGTTTTTTTTGCTGGAAGGTTTGGCTTTTTCAGCCTTTAGGACACTCAGTTCCAGAGTGTTGCACCAAGTCTTTTTTCAAATAAAATTAAGCACAGTTCATTTCTTTAGAGATGGTAAAAATGATCCGGATATCTTATTTACAGTGTGGAACCAGGGGTAATGCTGCACCAGAGGATGATCTTAAGATAAGAGCTTCATTTCTGTGCAACTAGAAAGAATATAAGATAAGACAATAGAAAAATATTTAGAAAAATAAATAAGAAATCATGCAACACAGTGACAAGATTATTGTAACAAATGACTGTGTAACCCTTACAACATTGATTTTTTTTTTATACCACGGATGGTACATATGTCCGCTTTGAATTTTTGCTTCTAAAGTTGGAAAGGAAGTCCGAGTCGCCAAAACAGCTGAAAGGACTTCTGCTTTGTTACACAGCGACTGTTTTCAAGTAGATTCTACTTGAAAACAGATGCCGTGTTACAATGCAGAAGAATCCCAATATCACATTGTGACCCGAATATGGTGATAGTATCGTATCGTCTGTGACCATTCCCACCCCCCTTTAAAACCTCACCTTTTAGCATTATCGTTTAATTAGTTTTCAGATTTGAGCTCAGAAAACATTTGAACCAGAGGAAATAACCGCTTAGACATTATATATTGATATAAGCATTGACTTTCATAAGTATAGACATTAAACACCCTGCTCGCACTCAACAAGATAAAATTCCCCACATGAAGAAAAATCCATTGGCTTTTTTTTTTTTTTTTTTTTTTTTTAAACTTCTGTTGGTTTGAAAAACAGCTTGAGGTGTAAAGCCAGCACCTCTACCTGCTTCGGCTCACTTGACATTTTATGTGCTGATTAAAAGCTTATTTATCTGTGTTGCTCCAAAGTATCTGTGTCTCCTGAGCCTGCAGTTTCTCGTTTGCTCGTCATAGCAGGAACTTTTCAGAATCATCATATAACAGAAAATGTTTAACATCGTCGCTTTAGATCAGTACGCATGAACAGAAAAGTAAACAGAAAAGCACTGGGTGAACCCATACAGCCGGTTTTCATACTTACTCTCACTGAATCTTCTCTCTTGAAACTTGACACTTTTTTGGGTGGCGTTTTTCTGCTCGCAGCAAATCATTCTAGACCGGTGCATTGATTTTAATGGGCCACCCGAGCCTTTCCTCCACTGGAAAGCATCAAAATTACACTTGCTTTGAAAATATTTCTGGTTTCAGATTGGTTAATAATAGTAATAGTGAATGTGCTCTTGGCTGTTCACTGTTAAGCAGGGATATATTGAAATTACTCTCTCTTTCTCATAGTCTAATCACTTGTGTCAGGTTTGTTGACATTGTTTTGTCCCAGAAGGCCCATAACCCAGTGCATGTGCAGTTAAATCAGTGTATTTTAGTATCCAGCCTGCAGCGAACTTGAGAAATAAGTGTGACTGAGGTTCTTCTCACGTTTGACTCTGAGGCTTGAATGTGTAAGAGGTTTATTTAGTCATTTATAAAAGCACAACAGACTTCTGCCAGGATGTTCTGCACTTGGCATGGCCTCCCAACATCACTGAAGGAGTAAACAGGGCTGTAAACAGGAGTGAACAGTTGCACGTTGCTCAACCAGGGTCGCTCCACAGATGCTGACTGAAACTGAATCTGGTCACATAGTGTTTTGATTTTGCCCCACCAGGCCTGTATTAGCTTACACTGTTTTCACACTTTACTGAGCAGAAACTGCACTTCTTAAAGGGCCCATATTGTTGAGAACTGGATTTTCCAAACCTTCAATTTGCTTCTTGTTCCGTTTATGGAAACTAAGCAGCAAAAAGCATCCAATTTTGAGTCTATTGTACACACACGTGTGTGTGTGTGTGTGTGTGTGTGTGTGTGTGTGTGTGTGTTTAAGCTACAGAACAGAGCTCATTTATGTATATCAGTCTTAAAGGTACAGAAATAAAAACAGCTTGTTTAATTCCAAGGAATAAAAAGAGGCCACAAAATTGGTTTTGTAAAAAACAAACATATACAAGCGTTATTGTTGGACTGGTATACGCAAATAAGAAAAATGTAGGATATGGGCTCTTTAAGGGACCAGTACTATGGAAACACTAGGGCGTATCTTGATTGTATTCTGTCCCTGTATTGTACTGTGCGTGATATCTGTTGCTTTCGGGCCCTTTAAGCGTATTTTAAATCTGCTAGATGCAGCACAGATTTACAGGCTCAGAAATTAGGTTTTAGTTATCTAATGTGATCTGGCATCACCAGCAGGCCTAATTTGTTTTCAGTTACACTCCACATAATCTTCTCACTTGACGCTGATTTTTCTGTTTGCATAAGATTCTACTGTATTAACTTAATGCTAACGTCATTCTGAAGTGCGTATGAAGTAGGGTCTTATGCATATTCAATTTATTTTATTTTGGTTTTGGTGAAATGAACACAGTTTTGATAACATTAATTTTGTTATAAAAAAAATAGCAAGATATTCCTAATAGAGAGCCATGAAAGTAAAAAAAAAAAGCCCCCTCCAAAAACACTTCCATGTTTTTTTACTTGTTATGCTTTAAGTATTTATATTTGTCTACAAAGAAAATTAGAAAATGATTGTTTTAGCCAGTTGCACTTTGACTCAAATAGTTAAAAACAAAAGTTTAGCTTTGTATTAAAAATAGTGTATTTTGGTGTAAAAAAAAAAACGTATATTTTTGTGTATAAGTAGAAATGTGTCTGAACCCTCAACCAGTGTCAACAATTGAGTTTACTATAGTAAGAAAAACGTAGTTTGTTCTGATTGTCTTAAAATTATGGGGTTTTTCTATTCTTATACTGCAAATTACCATCTTTCAGTGCCGGTTTGAAATGTGATTACACACAATATTTTATTCACATCCAAATCTGGAATTTCCCCCCAAAAAGTAATCTCAAACAACAAACGTTTCATTTTTGGTGGGAGGTGGTCGATACGGTGTAGTATTGCGATGTTTTGGGGGTTTTTTGCCAAATATTATAGTGATGCGGGGACCTCAGTTATCAATATTTATTAAATATTATCTTGAGATTTATCCACTGGGCTTTTATTTTGGTACATATGTACACTCGGGTAACGTTTGCTTTTGGAAGTTGTGGAAGTTGGAAGGGAAGTCTGACTCGCTAAGAGAGATATAGTAACAAACCATCTGTTTTCAAGTCGAAGAATCGCAATATCATATCGTGGCCCAAATATTGTGATGGTATTGTATCGTCACCTCTGTGGCGATTCTCACCTCTCATTAAAAACTCTTTTACCCATATGCTTGGATCAGTTTAAGAAAATTCTTCAGATTTGAGCCCAGTGAACATTTGAATGAAAGGAAAAAAGCCATTTAGACACTGATATAAACATATAAACAGACATTCAGAGGGAGAGACATTAATATAATTAATGACCATTTTCTATATTACAGTTTTCCCGTAGTACAACTAATTAATGCTCTGGATTGGTTCGTAGTAGTGTGAGTGTGTTATTGATGATGTTGACTCTATACGTCTCCCCTGCGGCCCCTCCCTCAGCACACCTCCCTCGCTTAACAACCGCTGTTGCTCTTGGAAACACAGACACAGTCCTGTGGGAACCCCCCCCCCATTAGGACACGGACTCTGATTACATTAGTGACGTTCATGTCACGGATTTTGATGAAATACTCAGCGAGGCGAAATCATTTGATAAAGCAAGTGACCGTAGACCTGCGAGGCTCCAGTTCATACGTGGCCTTTGTCCTCAGACCAAAGTACACAAAGGCGAAGCCAAGCAGTGGCGCTAGTGATGTGCCAGTGGTTTTATAAGGTTGAGGCCTAAAATAGCAGCAGAGTGCACAGATTTAGCTTAATTTATTGTAGGATAATATGTTACACTAGCAGATTATGAACAAGAGCACCTGTTTAAAATAAGGCTGCAAATTAAACATGGCCGGATTAAATATTCTTTATGTTTTTAGAATTTCTGTGCCGCTTGCCATTAAATCCAGCAGGGAAGACTTTGTTTTGGATCCCGTCAGAGTTTGTCTTGTTTTCTGAGAATTTTGAACAAGATGTAGGAAAAGGGTTTTATGTGTAGTAGAGAGGACATGCTGAGCTTTTTTGGTTTTGTGTAATCAGGGCCTTTATGTCTCATGATGTATGATACTATTTATTACTATTTATCTGGGCAGTAGAATAAGTAATCTGATCTAGATGTACACAGCTGCTGTCCTGGAGGGCCGGTGTCTCCTCAGGCACTCCCACAGAGCCCTGCTCCTCACAGGTGAGGTGAATCAGGTGTGGAAATCAGCAGACACTGCTGAATGCTGGCCTTTCAGGATCTGAAGTTGCACACCTGATCTAATCAAGCCTTAAATTAAATCAGAAACTGCTGATGGAACTGAACTGATCCATGCACTGAGAAGATCAGCCATTAAACCTGTGTTCTTCCAACCGTTCTTCTTCATAACTTGACTGGAAGCGGGTTTTACTGTGTTTGTTTATTTGTGTTGATTGAAAGGGTGGAATGATTCACAGAATCATTTGATTCAGTGATTCGTTTGATCCAGTCATATTCAATGATGCAGCACAGATAGTGTCTGAAAATGTCTTATGTTAAAATATTAATGTTACTGTTTTTAATTTAAACATGTAGGTGGGTGTGTATTTATATGTGCATATATGTGTGTGTATGTATATTTGTGTGTGTATATATTTATATATGCAGATGTACACGCACACACAATTTCAGAGTGTCTAAGATTGTTTTCCGCCTTGCACTTAAACCCTCAAGGGTCACAGTTTTGTTAAATGTGACATAACTAAAAAAAATATATATTTTTTTATAAGCGATATAAACGATAATAGAAGTCTTTAATAGATTCACTCTCCCAAACTGCCTAGAACTGGAACTCCAGGAAAACATGCCTGGTACTTGACAAGAAGATGAAAAGTTTTTAAATATTTTTCTTGGCTTTTTTTTTTTTTTTTAACTAACCAAGTATTATTATTATTATTATTATTATTATTATTATTATTATTATTATTATCTTTTAGAAGCTCCTGGAAGCAGTAGTTTCCGCAGGTCCTGTGAAAGTGGTGAGATATGGAGTCGACAGTGCTGAGCCTGACTGTGTGCGTTCATCTGTCGTTTCTCTGTGTTTGCTTTGCAGGTGTGGGGAAATCATGCCTATTATTACAGTTCACAGACAAACGCTTCCAGCCAGTGCACGATCTCACTATCGGTAAGCTGCTTTCAGCCAAACTCATCATATCCTCTTAATTATCACAGATGGTAATAAGGCTGGAGACGTAGCTTGGCACCGCATAGATGTCTTGCGGGGGGAGGGGGGTTAAAGGCAATACAAACATTTGAGAACACTTTAAAAGAGCCGTTTGGCAGAAATCAAATTTAATTTACTGTCCATGTACTATTAATGTAGACTTTGAATTTAGTGCAGAGTTATGCTGGAAGGGACTGTGGTTGTTAATTAAGGACCACCGACCAGGTTTTGTTAACATACCCATTTTTGCTTGAAAGTCTGGCAGTTAATTATTAAGTGGAGTTTCAGCTGACAGGCTAGTTTTTCTGCATTCACATCATGTCTTGAGACAGCCTTCAGAGGACACTTGGTGAAAGAAAATGTACATTTGCTTGGGATTTAAAACCACAACTAAAGTCATCCAGTGTTTTTCAACTCATTCTCAATCTACCCAATCTACCGCATTTGTCTTGTATGGCCATTTTCTGCAGTAGTTTGATGCCCTTCCTCATTCCTCACAAAACCCATTGACTCAAAACACCCTTACAATAGAAGCCAATGGGAGTTTGCCGAAGCGGCTGTACTCCTTTAATCCTTAAGTTACCCTCTCAAACATTCCTATGTAATTGTTTGTTTCTGTTATTAGACCTGTGTGTGAGCCTTCCAATCATCCGCTGTTTAATAAACAATTAATTGACTAATTAAACAGGCTCTGGAGCTGCAACACACGGTTCAAAGTCACCAAGCATTGGCTAGAAGGGAATAAAGCCCCCCAGTACTGAACTGTGGAGTCTCTGGAGCGATGGAGCTCCATTTAGTTCCTATGGGACGAACTGGAATGACATTTGGGATCCAGAACCAATAATCCAACTGCAGTATCTGTATCTGAAAGCTCTTGAGGCCGAGGTACAATCAGATTCTTGCAGTAATGTTCCAACATCTAGAAAGGAGTGTTCTCAGGACAGTAGACTACCGCTCAGGGTGGACAGGTTCCTTGGATTTCGGAAATAAATGCTGGGATCTGCATACTGTATAATATATTTACCATCACAGACCAGTAGAACACTTTATTCCCCTGAGGTTTGTTTCTGGATGATGTCCTTATGTAGTGCGCCCTATCGGCTTCCATCTTTAAGCACCCCGTAGCGCTGGGTGGTTATTTATCTTTATCATCTCGCATGCTGCCGAGGTCTCAACACAAATATGCACAGCAGGCTCTTTACTGAAAGAAGTGATCAACCGATCTGATCGGGTTACCTTTATTTAAAAACAGCCAAATAAACAAAAATATTACTGTTTCGGTGACAGCAGAGTGATGCCTGTTTCCAGACTTCTGTAACACTGTTTTACTGAGAATTTTTTTTTTACAATTAATACCTTAAAGGAATAGTTTGATAATGGTAACTTTATTACCGTTCTAACATTGTAGCTTACTAACTTTTATTCAAGCTTGCTCGTTCACTTTATACTTATTTAAATATAGTCTAAAAATATTGTGATTCTGAATTATTTTGGTGCTATCCGGCACTGCTTTTGGAGGTAGCGTGGTATTGTTTCTGATGGTATACTTCCATTAATAGAATTCAGGTAATGGTATACTCCATTAATAGAAATCAGCATTTTTACTCTGATATTCTTTCTTTCATTCACCCAAATGGCTAAACATGGTCAGGGAAGTGGAGTGTCACAGTGACCTGTAGTTTTTAAACTCTAAACAGTGAGTGAGTTTGCATTTTTACTTCCGTGTTTCCGTCTGTATTTACTAAATAGTTCACAGTAAAGACAGTGGTCTGGGATCAGGTCTGTTCAACTTGAACTTTTTAAGTATATGATGTAAACATATGATACCAGATCAGCATTCTTTCCTCTGAGAAGTTTTCTGAATATAGGCTGGTGATATTTGTGCATGTGAAGAATTCAGAATATAGTGTAGGTGATGAAGGTACGGTCATATTTGTTACTTCAAGAGAAGCATCTGTGCTAAAACAAATTCATCTGTTGCATAAACCTTTATTAAAATGTGTTCTCTGCTGAGAACCAGTTTTCATTTTCTGTTTATGATCTTAGTCATCGAAGAAACCTGCAGGTATAAGCTGTGTACCAATCCTCTCTTCAAACATTAGTTCTACATATATAATAATATACAGTTCAAAATATCATGATGGGTCGCCTCTATTATGAATGTTTTTTAAGGGCTATGGTATTATATTCATTGTGGGTTTATATTTTCATACACTTTCTGGGGGGGAAAAAGTTAAAAAAAAAAAAACTTTAGGGACTCTACTTATATAAAACACAATATATAATTTAGTCAAGAATATCACATTGTTAGTTTGTACATGACCCATGTGATGCACTACGTTGACCATAGCAACTTTTGAAATACATGTGTCCATTAAAAACATTCAAGAATGGCGCAAAAGTCTAAAATTTTTGAAGCCGTTTTTGAAGTTTTTTTTATAAACAGTTATTAACATTTAAGGCATAATCAACCTAGATGGCTAATACTCAACAATGCATTGTCAGATTATGTGCCAATTTCAGAAAAATACTTGTTTTGTGTTTGATTTAGCGTTAGAGAGGTGCTAAAATGCTAATAATAATTATTACTTTTTCCACTTCTGTCTAAATATCTCATAAACCAGTTTCAAACTATCCACAGCAGCCTGTCCTTTAATAAGTATCTAAAACATGTTTTCAGTTTTAATCAATCTCCCACCTGTCAATAAACCATTTAGTAAAGATTCAAACAGCTGAATCTCAATAACATTTTGTCTGAATTTCACAAAACTTCACACTTTTCTACCTCTCCTGGTGCGTGTATTTCTGTACTTTGTGCTATTAGAGCCTGAAAACTGTATTTCATGAAGGAATTCTTATACAAACTTTCTACAGTATAGCCCTGTGACTGTCAAAATCAAGGTGTCTTATTAAAACAAGACTCATATCAGCCAAACAGCTTTCAGAAAGTGAAAAATGTGGTTAAAATAGCCATATAATTTCGCTGTTGCATACTTGTATAAACTAGAGAAACTTTGTAGGTGAAATAAGATTAAGATTCTTTATTTGTCACACGCATAGACATGCAAGTACAACACAGTGGAATTCTTTCTCTGCATTTAACCCGTTCAAGTGAAGCAGTGGGCTGCCGCCAGCAAGGGAGCAGTGTGTGGGGACGGTACCTTGCTCAAGGGAACCTCAGTGGTGACACTAGCAGTTGGGATTCAAACCCCCAACCTTCTGATTGCAGGGCCAGCGCCCTTACCACTAGGCCGGCCGTTTGGCATTATAGTTGCTCTAATAATGCAAAAAAAAAAAATTCAAATAAAAAATTATCAATGTAGTATCATGTGGTGTTTATGTAATTAACATTTATTTATGCAAAACAAATAAGTATTTGTGTTTTCTGCAGGACTGAATTCCAGTTCCGTCTGGGTTTATACTTTTTGTTGCATTTTTTAGAAATGTAAATGCATTTTTTAAATCATTTTCTGTCGTTCTTCTCGATTGCAGGTGTAGAATTCGGAGCACGAATGATCACTATAGATGGCAAACAGATAAAGCTTCAGATCTGGGATACGGTGAGTGTTATGAACCATTAGAGCTTCTACCTCATTAGAATCTGCAAATACGGTGTGTATACTCCAAAAGTTGTAACTCAAACAGCTCTATTTGGCAAAGAAACAATAAATAAAATGAGTGATTTTTACTATTTTTCTTTTTAATTAAATAAAAATGTATACACACTTTTTGTTTTGCTAGAAATGTCATGACATAAAGCTTTTTATTGCATATAAAAACCAAAATACGGACACCAAAATATGATTTAATGCATTTTCGTTTTATCACTTGCATTTGAGTGTAGCACCACACTTTCAAAAGTGGTGGGCCAGTTTGCTTTTTTTTTTTTTAAAAAAATGCATCCTAGTGGACCACCAGCCACATGACTGACAAAAGACAAACTAATCCACTGACCAAACCTTCCAACACTACGTATGACTTCAGTCACAGCTGTAATATAACCAGTAAACCAGTAGACTGTCAGTGGTGAGGTCTATTCTAATGAATGCACTTTAGGATAAGTGGAGGTGATTCAAGAAAAAACTCTCCACACTTGGAAGGCCTCATTTGAAAGCGAAGTTGAAGTGATAGAAGCGAGACGCCTCTGAGGTAATTGCTGAGGTCAGCAGCTGCACTGCTCATATGAAAGGGAAGTGTAGCACAATAGAAACTGCAGATAAAAGAAGCGTCTGTGGTTTCACGTGTCTAAATCAAGAGTGTTCATTTAAAAAGCAGCATGTTCGTTTATTCTAAAGCTATAAAATTGTCTGTTCTAAGTGTTTCAGGGACTAACCCAGTGTGACGCATATCGTTAGAAACCAAGCAGGTGTGCCAGCCACTAGAACAAATTTGTATGTGTCAATAGAGACGGGTAGCAATGGAAAGCTGCCTAATGAAGGAGCAGCGGCAAGTGAAAGGTTCTGCTCGCTGAGGCCAAAAACAATCATTTCATGTGACACCAATCCACCAAAATCTGGCCTTGAGAGTTATTAGCCTCACAAACCTGACATTTATCAGAGATCTGCCGTTTAGGAGCCTCCTGTTTGCTAATAACTGTTGGTAAACAGAAGTCTTATGTAACGAACACTAAATCCTCACTTATTTTCAAGCAGGGGAGTCCTTGCGTTAGCAAAAGCCAAGGATCAACCTGCCGCCCTGCTGCCGGATGTCCTTCTCAACAAATGATTCAGTTCCTGAACGCGTTTTTTGTAACGTGTACGGCAGCATTGCAGGCAGGATTAGAAGCTCTGTGAAGACAAAAGGCAGCCAAGTGCATTATTAATGATGGGACACCACTTTCTAGGCTTCACAGTTAAAAATACTGGGCTTAGGTTCAGCATTTGAAATGGTGGGTCGATTGTTTTAGGACGTGTGTGTTCTTTGCACAGCGGGCTGGGCCGTTTGAGTTCGCTGTTTTTCTGGCTCTGACACGCCCTGTTCAGCTCATCAGATAATTACCGAGCGTCTGAGTTCAATCAGATTGCAATTAGCCGTTACAGCAGGGAAAGAACAACAGTTTAATACTGTGGTTCTCCAGGGTGGAGTCGTGGACCGTTTAGTGAAACGTTAAGCACCATTATATCTGTAAACTGGGGAACTGGGGTTAACGTTTGGCCAGAAATAATATTTACACACTGTGTAGTTATTCAGCAGACCTGCTTATGCGGTTTCTCATGCACTGTTATCTATAAACTGGGACTAAAGTAAAGAGGCCCCTTATAGTCAGGCGTGAGCAGTGTGAAATCCTTTCACTGCATTTAACCCATTTAACCCATTCACTAAGTGAGGCAGTGGGCAGCCAGCAATGGGGAGCCCTGTGGGGACGGTACCTTCCCCAAGGGTAACTCAGTGGTGCTACTGCCAGTACTGGTATTCAAACCCACAACCATCTGATCCCAGGGTCAACTCCCTAACCACCAGGCCACCAGCCACATGTGGAAACGGACTACGCTCAGGCTCCTACTGTTTTTAGTGCTTTGGTCCATGTTTATGGACAACAGTGTCAGAAACCACATAAACAAGTCTTTTAGAGAAACGAGTCAATTTACCATTACTCGTTAGCTACGTTAACTTCATGCTAAAACTAAAGCGGCAAACCTAAGACACTGAACAGTGAAAGTTTCAGGCAGGACAGGCCACTGCTAACTGCTAATATTCACGTTTAATTGCAGGCCAGATATTTTTTTATTTTTTATTTTTTTATTTTTTAAGAGATCCACTGTCAACTGTAGACGCCAGCTTTAATATAAAAGAGTCCCTGCCACCCCCTTTTGCTGCGGTCTTCTAGGAAGGGATTGCACTAGATGTGAGAACATTGCTGTGAGGATTTGATTGCATTCAGTCAAGAGGGCATTAGTGAGGTCTGGTACTAATGTTGGATCGTTAGTCCTGGGTCACAAACGCAGCTCCAGTTCCTCCCAAAGGAGCTCCATCACTCCAGAGAGCTCCACAGCCCAAAGCTGGTGGGGGTTATACTCTTCTAGCCCACAGGCTTAGTGACTGTAGGTTCACATGGCGGCTAGAGAGCCTGTTTTATTGGTCTGTGCTATGCATTATACATGTTCTCTGTGTGTACAGCAACTCACTGAACCCATTAGAAGAGCTGTCCAGATACTTTTGGACATGTTATGTACATCAGAAAACTTTATGAATGCAAAGACACACAGTGATGAGAACAATATAAAATACAAATTCTAAATAAGATTAAAAAATTCAATAAAAATCCAATTTTAAAAATCTGTAGGAAAAAAAAAACTTAATGTGAACAACAATATGCTATAGGCACAAATGCTAGATATAACTACTAGAGATAAGTAACATAGTTACGTGGATTACTAATGACACAGATGGTAGTTGGGAGTATGTTATTGCACATAGTAGAGATCAGTAGTATATATTTAATACTGACTTAAGTGGTGATATTCATATGGTAAGACTATTGCACAGAATGGGAGATTGCACATGATGAAATGATTCATTGCCCGTTTAGAAAACTTCACATAATACTGCACATGGTATGACAGTTGCCCATAAGATATTGCACATAGTGATATCTTAGCACTTGATAAGACCATTGCACAATATTGCACAAGGCACACTATTGCACATCATAGCAAAATAATCCACATGCATAATGATGGTTATTTAAACCTGGTACAAAATTGCACAGCTAGATTTGTGCCTATTAATGTGTTGTTTTTTAGCCTTGGCTCTGTCTCTGCTGCAGTACCGTACTCGTCTAGACATTTTCAGATGAGCCACGCTTTGGGATTTAAGCTGAATTGAGCATCTGGTCATGCGCTAAAGCCGCCATGAGCTGAACCTGCGAGTAATAAAGCCTGGAGAGCCAACTGGGGCTTCTGCATGGAGGCCCATCCGCCAGCAGGGGGAGCCAGAACACTAAAACAAACTGGTTTAATTTCGTTAAAAAAAATTATATTCACACGTCTGTATTTGCTGACTGTATAATCTGTATAATCCGTATTTCGGTTTCATTGTTTTTATTTTAGTTTTGCAATGTCAGTATTGAATATTAAATATTATATTTGGAGAACATGTACATGCCTAGCAAATGCTGTCAGTTTATATTTTTCATTTAATTCCTTTTTTATGATCAAAGTATGACTTTGTCCAAGGAAGGTTTGATGTGCCACACGCTTCTTAGAGGGTGGTAAAGAGGACTGGGTCTGACTCAGCACTTTTTGTACTGTTTTTATTTTTTTTATTTTTGGGGACACCTTAGCAGCTACATTACTTTGTATATAAGTATCCACATCCTCCAAGGTCACCTTTTAAATTTTTTTTTTTAATCCAACTTGTGTGATAAAACCAAATGCTTTTTGTCTAAGTGTGTGTGTGTGTGTGTGTGTGTGTGTGTGTGTGTGTGTGTGTGTGTGTGTGTGACGTAATGGGAGAAATCAGCATTTCTGGCCTTCCTG
>JBBIGA010000016.1:18045994-18056956 GCA_037576975.1 Alestes dentex | reverse complement strand
GAGAGAGAGAGAGAGAGAGAGAGAGAGAGAGAGAGAGAGAGAGAGAGAGAGAGAGAGAGAGGGAGGGAGAGGGAGAGAGAGAGAGAGAGTGAGAGAGAGAGAGAGAGAGAAAGAGTGGAATTTTTTGGTCTGTTTCTCTTTCTTTTTTATAGCTTCATTCAAGGGTAACAAGTACAATCAAACATATGTATGTATATCATTTTGGATGTGAATTTTTGTTCAAGTCTGAGCTGTTTAATTATACCCAATAACACTTATGATTGTGCACATAAATTCAAGTCTATATTAAAGTTATTAAAAATACTTCTGAAACAGTTACTCAGCACTGACGATAATGCTGACCTGAGGCATGGTCGGAATCTTGAACATTGGGGACTAGAGAGAAGATTGGGGGTAGAGATAATTTTGTTGACAAGGATAGAGTGAAGTTTTGAACTGGATTCAAAAATCAGTAGCTCACTACATCACAGGGTTAAATACACAATTGATTTTATTATGACTTTTATATCGTCTCTGTGTGTCTGTGCGGTCGTAACGTAAGCAGTTTCCTCCAGGATGAATAAAGTTTTCTGATTCTGATTCTGACTGATAGAAATGCAGTCTGTATGCAGTCAGCATCATTCATGCTCTTTCTGTAGCAGACGAAGCTCCACTTTTCTAATGTTCAGGACTGTCAATGATGTTTAAAAGTAGGGTAAACTAAGCAGACTGCCTGTGATAATGTTACATATTAGTGGTACAATTTCTACTGCAGGCTGTGGATTAAAGACTAATGCTGTCGTTTAGTTTGAAGCAATAGTTAACTAGCTAGTTTGCTAGGTCTAGTAGATTTATTTCTTTGCTAAACCTAGAAAAACACTTCCACACCCTCTATGTCTGCCTGACACCTATGTGTGTATAATTAGGGTTGCCAGGCGTCCAGTTCTTACCTCTGTTTTCTGGTTCCCGGTCGATACTGCTGATCAGACAGGAAAACTAAAGATCTGTAGGAGTTGATAAGGTGTTGTCCTAGTTCTGTGATGTCCTGTCACTGCACCTCTGTCTCTATCTCAACCCTCTGTCTGATGTTACAGTAATCTGTGTAAGTTGTATCTTACACAGATGTATTTGTAAATGGCAGTTAGTATGAGGAAGCTTTAAATTAAATCTTCCTCTTGCTTACCAGTTTAACATCAAAATAGCCTTGAATATACAAGCAGATTTCAGAATGTCTTATGCTTGTGTGCACACGGCATATGTTTAAATTGTTTGATAAGTCTCTCATATGTATGTCCTAAACAGATCAGGTACTATTTTCGCCCTGATACTTTTTTTTAAACCAATAAACTATCACATAGGGAAACACTTGTTGGTCAGAAGAACGTTAGTTTAACAGATACAATGCAACTGAAGGGCAAGATTGTATTGCTGACGTGGAAGAACAGTTTTATGTAAAATGAATGTAAATAAAGTTACTTACAGCACTGTTATGATACTGCATTATAACTGTGAGGGCCCCTGATATGTAATTATAGTTATTTGAAGGGTTGCAAATTGAGTAACTGTTGAAAGGCACAATAAACACACATGAATATAAAACGTCTTTAATGCTAATAGTAAGTATAAAACATTTATCATATGGTGGAAATGAAGTTGAAATGCCTGTGTTTAGATTCCTGATGCTCACCTGACCCACTTTAATACTCACTCTTTCTCTCCTTGCCCCTCTGTAGGTCCTCTTTGCTCTGAATCAGACGCTGCTGCAGCATGAAGGAGTGCGAGAAGGCAGCGTGCAGGGCCAGAGTCCATTCAGCACTGAGGACCTGATCACACACTATAACTGTGGGGACCTAAACTCCATCATCTTCAACCATGACACCTCACAGGTACACAAACACACACACACACACCCCAACTGTGGAGACATGAGCTCCATCATCCTCAACCATGACACCTCACAGGTACAGACAGACATACAGACAGACAGACACACACACACACACACACACACACACACACACACACACACACAAAATCAAAGCTACATTCAAAGGAACAAAAGTTGCAGGGCAGTGATTAAAATTTTGTTTCTGCTTGTCGTTCCATATTTCCTGCTGGGGTTTGGAACAGTCCAGCTAATGACTCAAGGAGAGATAACTTATCTGAGATACCAGTGTGCAGTCCATCTCCCATCCCCTCTCTCTCTCTCTCTCTCTCTCTCTCTCTCTCTCTCTCTTGCTCTCTCTCTCTCGCTCTCTCTCTTTGCCCAAATCCACTTTAGCTTCACTCAGTACACCCAGAATTCTTATAGCAATATTTTGGCAAAAAAATCCCTCTTTCTTAATGTGGTTAATCAGCCAAGATGACATTTGAAGGAAACCAAGTCAAACCAAGTTCTCCAGTCCTGAGTTCCCTTTTTCCCTGAAGTGGAGCTTCTTAGTACATCCAGCATCTTTCAACACAGAGCTGAAGTGTGTTAGACTTTACTGTTCTCTTTTTGGGTCATTTTAGTCTAAAAAATGCAAGGCTGTTCTCTTAATCCACTGCAAAACTAAAAAAGCAAACCTCATGCACATAAACAGTTCTTTGGCTGATGGACTATATTTGGGTTAAGAGGTAAATTGTGTAATTAATTTTATTAAGCAATCTGTTATCTAATATCTTGTAGGCCTATTAGAGCTCAGTAGTAAACAACAAACTACTGAGCCTTTTATTTTAGACCAAGAATAAAACATAAAGCAGAAGAATAGCACAAAAAGAAGAATAAATATTCCTGAATGATGCTGGATGTACTTTTATTGAAGTTTGAAGTGTTTAAAGCTTCTAAAAGCTAAGCCACAGAAACGTATTACATGAAATGGTTGTAAATGCACTCTCTAATGGCTGAGACATTGTTCTGCCATAGTTTTTAGATCTGTTTAAATTTTAGCCTTAATTTTTTTGTTCCATATGAAGCGAATAGGTCTGCATAATGTCACTAAAATGCATTTATACCATGCGTGTCAGGCGCCAAAGTCTGAGAGAGAGAGAGAGAGGAGCATGTTTGGATGCTAAAAGAAGCATAGCAGCTCATCTGTCTTTCTCTCTCTCTCTCCCTCTCTCTCTCTCTCATAAACACACATGCACACACACACACACACACACACACACACACACACACACACACACAGCTCTCAGCTCCAGTATACACATCTTTTATTGTTATAATGCACAGCTCTGTCAGGAATCTCTCAGATAAACACACACACGCGCATGAAAACAGTCTTTAAAGATATCCCAGAGAAGCTTCCTGTTTAATTCCCTTTTAAGTCTCTCTCTCTCTGTCTCTTTCAGCTCCCTCATTTCATCAATAGGTCTCTGCTGGATCATGAGCGCTCCACAGCGCAGCAGATTGACAGTTATCTTCGGCAGGAGCTGATCTATAAGCGGAATGAGCGAATGGCCCGCCGTGTCTCTGCCCTACTGCAGACCAGCCCATCCCAGAGTTTCTTCTTTGCCTTTGGCGCAGGTAGGCTGGATCCCAATCCATTCATGGCTTCCCAGCCACATCCTAATCCACTAACAGCTCCCGGCTGGTCCAGTCCACCAGTGCCTCTTGGTTATATCCCGATCCATTCATGGCTCCTGGTGGAGAATTCCTTCTTTAACTCTGGAAAGGCCTCTTAACCTATCCATGCTACTCCCATAAATGCATAGTACACACTTTACAGAACACTGACAAAAAACAACACTAACTCAACACTGCCTAGTTTTGTCAAAATATGCAAATTTACAGTACATTATTAACTTTATTATATTCATCATGTACATTGAAATATGATCCTGTTACAATAGTGCAGCAAACATGTTAGAGCAAGGAAACACACATACACACATTGAGAAATGTAAAAAGTGTCCACTGTTTGTTTTTCAATTTGCATTCCTCACTAATAGACGTAATGCTTCTTGAGTAGCTAAGCGGGTCTTGTGGGGTATTAACAGTGTTTGTGTGCATGTGTGCAATGTGCTGTGTAATCAGCATTGGTTCCTTTTTTATGCCATTTCTTATTCCCTCATCATTTAATGATGACATCTGTATATGTATGTGTGTGTGTGTGTGTGTCTGATTTTTTCTTGGTGTTAGCCAGGTGTGCATTCACTAGAGGACTAAACAATGTAATAAGCCCATTATGTTGTTACTCTGCTCCAAATCACTCGCATAGCCAAAAATGATCAGCCTCTGGGGCATTTCTCCAAAGAGGTCATCGACAGGCCACTGACTAATACCTGACTGTGTGTGTGTGAGTGTGTGTGTGTGTCTGTGTGTGTGTGTGTGCGTGTGTGTCTATAAGTTTGTGACAGGGTTTACATGTGGAATGCAGTTTGACAGGGAATGCTAACCTCATAATGACCAGAGAGAGAGAGAGAGAGAGAGAGAGAGAAAGAGAGAGAGAGAGAGAGAGAGAGAGAGAGAATGAGAGACAGAGAGAGAGAGAGAAAGAGAATGTGAGTGTCTAAGAAACTGACTGTGTGAGCAAGTGTGGGAGAAATATCACAGACTCATTGACAAATGCACACACACACACACACACACATACATGCTCGTACGCACACACACGCACAGACGCACACACACAACTCAACACACACATGGCAACAAACACGTCTTCAGTCTGTCTGTGTGGCGGCACTGCTCTGCTGTTTATGACCTCCATGAGCTTCTGTTTGAGGTGAAGTCATGTCCTACTGGATTGAGGCATATTGAGCTGAATTAAACCCAAATATAGCCAAAGAACATTCCCTGTACCAACCCAACTGGAGACTGACAAAAGTCTGTCTGAGCCTGATTCCTTAATTGCAGCCCAGCAAAAGTCTGGCTTAACACAACTGTAACGAGACAAACTGTCTGCCCTCAGCTATAACCCTGCAAATTTCTGTCTGAACCAAAATCTTATATGAACTTGATTGTAGCCAGACAAAATTGAACCCAAAATTAACCTTACAAAATCCTGTCTGAACCTAATTAGCCCCACAAACTTCTGTCTGATCTCAGATGTAACCCTGCAAATCCTATCTGAACATGACTGAAGCCACAAAAATTCCTGTTTAAATCTGACAGTATGCTGACAAAATCCTGCCTCTACCCGATTATAGCCCTCCAAATCCTGTATGAACCATAATGTAGCTTGATTAAATGCTGGATATGAATGATTAATTATTAACTATAATTCTGCATTTATTCAGTATTTATTTATTTATTATGACTCAGTTCAAGTTTAACATCCTTCTCAGTCATTTATATACATTTTCATGTTTTTTCACAGCTTACTCTTTATTATTTGATACCTGTAAAGGTGTACAGTCCTAGAATAATAAAATGATTGTTGATGCATTTATCTGTAGATATATTTTACGTCATTGAAAATAAACTTTTCAACAGTATTTGTTAGTGATTTTCCCCCATGCCCATTCGGGCTCTGATCAGTGCACCATTACCTGGGATCACCCCTTCTTCAGGAACCAACTCAAAAAACCCCCAAAAAACAACACCAACTCGGTCGTTCTAGAGTTACCCGAACCGTTCCATGACTTTTTCCGGGGGTGATTAAACTATATGACATGTGTGTAAAGTGGTTTGGGCAGGCCATCCATCTTAGCTAAACCCCCCACTCTATCCACAACCACCCAACAGTGTGTTCCGCTTCTACAATAATCCCCAAGGCACATGTTCCCAGACTCAATGGGATATATCCCCCACTCCTCCCCACACACACTTCATACCTGACTGTATGAAATATGTCAGGAAAGGAGTAATAAATAGAGGAAAATACACACTGAAATAGCTGTCTAATAGCTCAGTAGTTTTCAACTAGTGGGCTGCAGCCCCCCAGTGGGCCCTGGCAGTATGGCTAGTGGGGGGCACTGGCCAATTATAGTTTGAGTTTGTTACAATATATGGGCATTTAACTGAGCAAAATGTTTAAATATATCAAATGGTATAGAATTCCTCCCAAGTTTTGTGACTTCTTATATTGCATGTTTTTGTGTTTATGATGTGTCACAGTCATTCAGCCAAGTGCAATTTGATAGGTTACACCGTAAGGCTGGGAAACCCTATAATAGCTCAAAGGCAGTCTGCACCTCCTGTTGCAGCTGTTTCCCTTTAGAAAGAAACAATGAAAGTTTGGGGAAATAATAAAAAAAAAAACTACAACAAGATATGTTATTGTTTTTTATTCTTTTGGACTACTTCAAAATCCATAGACACTGTTGGACAGTGGAGGTAAATTCAGAAAAAAGCTGATATTATAGTTAAAAGTTGATGCTTTTTTGTGAAAGGCCCTGTGGCATTATACGATGGTCATTTTTTAATGAATCACAGACAGTAACACATCTGTTTATAGTAGAGCAGACACACATGCACTCTCATACATAAGCACACACACCTGTGCTTCAGATCAGTGACACAACTAAACCATGGGATAAATTCTTTCTTTTCGTGGCACACTGAGCTAAGTCTGCATGATTATGACAATAACTCTGGTCATTCTGACTGATTTTAGTTACAAACAAGTTTCAAAAAACTGCAAAATAAATGAATTATGTATATATATATAAATACTACAATGTAAAAAGTGAAGAAAATGTACAGGTTTTTACAGAGAGAGAGAGTATCTCTCACTCTCTATAAAAAACAGGAAAAAAAAATTGAAATCTGTACTCATTTTTTAAACAAAACAACAAGTAAACTTAAGAAACATTTAGAGACACTATTTGTTGGTCACTATTCAAATGTAAGCAATTTTGTACAAAAAGACCATATTTTGTTTTATTCCTTCTATTGAAATGCTGTTTAAATGACTTTCCATTGGAGCTCTGGCACTCAACTCGAGTCACTGAAGCAAGACAGTGACTTCAAGAAAAACTGAAACTCTTGTAAATATTGCGAAGACTGTTTCTTGTGCTGATAATATAATTCGTAATGAAAAATGTATTACATTAGAAAAGAATGCAAAATAGAAGCATTTTCACTAGTCTCAGACTACTGGACTTCGCTATCTGAACCCTACTTTATAAAATGTAGGCAATACCCCCTTAAATCTGATGGAAATCTGAATTAAAATCTTTACTTATATGTTATTAGTTCTTATTCAAAAATAATTTTATTATAAATAAAAGTAATTATAATTAGGTAAATATATAATATTTAAGGCTAAGATCTTGTGTTCTTGAATATAGATTTTGTTCGTCTTAACAAGAAGTTTGCTTTTATTCAGAGTATTTAAGTGGTTGAATAAAAAAGTACATTTTAGGATGAACAAAAAACTGTTATTTTCAGCATACATATTAGGTGTACCTAAAATTGTAACTTTCTAAATAAATAAATAAATAAATAAATAAAAGGAGTCTGAGGTGCATGATTCATTCGTTCACTGAACTTCAGAAGAAACATCTAAATCAATAAACGGAGTTTAAGGTGCATGATTCACTCCAGAAGAAACATCTGAGGATGGTCAACACGATCAAAACACACTCTGAGGGCTTTTAGAGAAGAATGGAGACTTTATTGTCCACAAATGTGGAACTGCGCCTTTGGCTTTTGCCAATTAAAAAGATAATACAAACAACACACAATACACAATGCATATGTCCGACAGTTCCTGCACCTCATTAGCAGTTCCTGTTTACTGTCAGGGTTGTTTGTTTAATGCTGAGGTGCGACACACAGCACTTTATTAGAAGCTTCCCGCCATTGATTAATTACAGACAAAACTGGACCATCAATTATTATAGGATGTCAGGCCCGAAGCACGCACGTACACACACACAGACACACACACACACACACACACACTCTCATTAGTAGTCTGATCAGAAGAAGGCCAGCAGTGTGTGTGTGTTAGTGTGTTGCATTTCAGCAGGTTTTCATTTGCCTGGCTCTGTAGTTGCTGTTTAGTGCTGTGTGCTCTTATTGAGAACATCCGCTGGAATTTCCTGCACAGGCCACAGCGCAGCTGCCCTTTCACACACACTCATACACGCTCTCTATGCCTGTGTGTGCAAAGGAGTTGAACAGAAGCCATTTTTCTTCTTACTGATGGCTTCAGATTTGTTTTGCTGTCAAAATGGCATGACACTAGCGTGACACTAGTAAATGCCAACTCTAATATTATAGACTCTAAAGCACCAATTAAGCCAATTACCGCTAATATTAAAGGAACAGTTCCATTAAAAACAGCCCACAGTGCTACTGATTCCACTCTAATAAAGCTAATCAATGGCTGGTGGGTTTCATTAATCATAAGCAATGTTGGCTGAACTGCTGCGAATGGTCGGTATTTCCTGGGTCTCCAAACGTGTTGATATTTACTGTTGCGAGAAAAAAGTTCCCAAAACAGCAGCGTTTCTGCAGTTTGGGGCCAATTATCTCAAAACTTCAAAGGGTTTAGAGATTCTTATTTTATTCAGACTAATAAATTGCAAGAAGGCACATGAAGGAGAGTCAGCTTTCAACTGATGCCATCAGAATGATCATGAGGGGAGATGGGAGTTTCTCTCACGAGAGTGACATTATGTAAAAATGGGACAATATGAGTGTGTGTGTGTGTGTGTGTGTGTGTGTGTTTGTCTGTTGTTTGGCTGTGCACATGTGTTTTGCACTTGTAGAGTTTGGGGTATAGTGTGTGCTGACACAGTTACATTCCTTAAAGTGTTCATCCTCTCTGTTCCCCCAAAACTGTCTCTGTTGTCTGTCCTGTGCACTTCTCCACTTTATCACTCACACCATCATGTATCCCCATTTACCCTCTCGACACTCCTCTATCATTCTGTTCTCCAGAGAGAGGGAAGGTGGTCTTTTAACATATTTGCACGTTTGATGCACCACAGGCCTTATATATGTATATACAGCTCCGGAAAAAAATAAGTATAAAAACCACTGCTGTAATCAATACTCTCCCAATGTGACCGGTGGGATGGCAAAACACTACTAGAAGTACGTCAAAGTAAATTATTGCCATTTTGTTTGAGTGAACAAGAGATTTGTTTTCTTTGAATTATTCAAGTTCTGTAAACACTGCATCATTTCTCTTATTCTCTTATTTTTTATATTTTTATTTGGGAATTAGGAGAAATATTGTCAGCAGTTCTTAAAAACTCAATACTTGCACCTACAACAGATAAAACCTGAGAAACTGAACATTTTTGTAGCGGTCTCTTATTTTTTTGCAGAGTTGGAAAAATAAGACAAAAAAGGGAGGAATGCAGTCTCTTAGAATGATGTACTGAGAAGCATCACAGTGCTGGAAGAGGTTCTAGGACTTCTGTACCTCTACCCCAGTTGTTGTTGTTAACAGGTACATTTGTTTTTACCTGAGTCAAAACATTACAGCAATACTTTAATATAACTACAGTTTTTTAAAAACCCTAATGTTTCAAATTTTTCAAAATTTTTGAAAAATAAAGATTCAAGATTCTGCATGTTAAGACCTTTGAACAAAACTATTCTTTTAGTCTTATCACTTCCACTGAAGCAGGATGGGGATTTTTGGGTAAACGTATGGCGCCCACACCAGCTCAAATGCACTCTGTCATTAAAGCAATAGACAGATGTACCAAGTGCTAAAAAAAAAAAAAAAAAATCACATGAATATTTCAGGGATTCTACTTTTCAAAGTGTTTGTTGGTGAGACAATTTGCCTATGAAAAATGAAGTTGTGGTAACTAAGAAAAAAATACAGAAGCAGACTTTTGAATCCCACTGTGCTAAGGATTTTTTAAAGCTTGTTTTATTAAACAATTTTTTATTGGTTTAAAACTATTTATCTTGGGAGTTAAGCAAACACAGACATACAAAAGATCTTTACTGTATTAATATTATTTGTTTACACTGGAATATTAGCTTTTAAAAACATATACTGCTCGGCTAAGACTTTTGCATGGTACTGTATATACAAATAAACACAGTAATACATACATTTTGAAATAAGTGATCTTATTTAGAAGAACTGCCCACACAAGGTGTTGGATGGCAGCTGGAAAATACTGGTCTTCCTTTTGGTGAGACTAGGAAGTTTAAGCCAAGTTTAAGCCACTGAAAAAAAACCACTCACAATGTAATGTTTATTAGTGTTCAAGTTGCAACTAATGATTATTTCTAGAATTAATGTATTGACCGTCATTCTATAAACCATCTGTTTTCTCTCACCTCGCTGCCACATTTAAACTAAAAAAACATATATATAAATACAAGAGTAGGAGCCATATCGGCTTCATCACTTCCTGTAATGTATTACAACATTTTAATGCAAACACCAGATCAACATCAAAGTTTTTCCATAATAGTTGAGAGTGACGACCAATTGGGCAGCTAATCACCTCCGTACTAGTGCATGGAGATCTGGGACAGATATAAAACAGGCCTTCATTTATTTACTCATTAAATTACTACAATGTCATATTCAAACCTGGCATGACTTATATTTGTTCTCTGCGAACTGGCAATTTCACATTAAGAGAAAACAACTAGAGCTACTGAGGAGGAAAAAAAGGGACAATCCAAAGTGGTTCCAGGGTCACCGACTCCAGATCTTTTCCTCAGGTGAACCTCAGTGGTCTGCAGTTACAGTAATCCCCTATGTGGAAAACAGGCCATTTGTCTCAACCAGTGGCTCTCTGTGGAGTGTCAGTGCTGGTGGTAATGAGGCGCTCAGTGCTAATTAGATCAGCACAGCTCATTATCTGAGACTGCAATTACACGCATCATTAGCTGCCACAGCTAATCTGAGCTCAGTCACTGTTAACAGAGTTTACACACACTCACCCACCACAGACCCACATATCACTCACATGCCTCATTACCATTGTACTCTCTCTCTCTCTCTATTCATTTACTCACACACTCACACACATATGGATATTGGTTGTTAATTATGTAAGCTGAGTTTCAGAAAAAAAAAAATCTCTCTCTCTCTCTCTCTCTCTCTCTCTCTCTCTCTCTCTCTC
>JBBIGA010000016.1:18030336-18042641 GCA_037576975.1 Alestes dentex | reverse complement strand
CAGGTTCTGAATATAATACTTTGACTTTATATTTATATTTTTGAACCTATTGTTGAAAGCACGTTTGTCCCAAAGGTGGTTTAATCGCCAGAAAGGTTTGAGTGTTGATTTCACATTAAGGTAATTAAATGTGTCAAATTTAGCATTATCTCCAACGTAAGAGTTTTTAAAGAGTTCTTTCCTTCAGCTTTTTGTAAAGGAAAACAGCTTACTGTTAAAATGTCTCTGTTTAATAAATTCATTTACTGCATAAAGAGAACAAGACAAATTACTAAAAACATTTTGAAAACAAGGGATTTAAAAAATGTGGGTGTGTAGCTAGAGAAAATGAACTTCTGATTTGAAGATGAAGCCTACGTTCTCATCTCACAGTACATATTTTTGCATGATGTGAAATTACCATTCCGGATATGAGGCAAGAGTCCAGTACAGTCACGTGGACATTTCGTAGCCTCTCACAGCTGGTGTCAGAACTCTTCATCCAAAGTCTGGGCTCTGCTTCCTCTGCTACCTCAAACTGCTTCTGCATCATCTTCTGAATGGTAACTGTTTCACACAAATACACACAGGAATTTCAAACTGTGGGCTATGTCACAGCAATGTCATGCAGTGTTCCCAGCAGGCCAGTGAGTGGCTTGAGAAGCCTCTCACCCAATTCTGCATACCTTCATTAGACACTAAATATAAAAGGGGTTGTTCTAAAATATCCTGTGTAGTAGAGAGCCCACCAGGAACGATGTATTAAACCATATTTGTATCTACCTCAAATAACAGGGACCATTCAAAGTATTAGTATTACAAGTGTCATTTTCGAGTCACTGTTTAGTCAGGTTTTAATCACTGAGGGCAGAGAGGTCAGACAGGGTCTAGACTGAGTAGCATTTAAGAAATGAAACAAAATAATTGTATTTATATAAGTTCATCTATTGACTTCTACTATTTCCCACCCTGTTTCTGTCTCTTGTCTCCTGTTCATTTAAAATCATCTACAACCTACAAACCACTCATGTCATTCTAGCACAATAAGTGTTTAAATGGATTGTAGGCTGAATGTGCCATAAAGGTTCTTCTTCTACTGGACAGGCTTAACATTGGGCCTAAGTGACATGGCTAAATTGAGAAATCTTGCTTTGTAAAAAAAAAAAAAAAACACCTTTGTAACAATCATCTTGAAGCTTCATTCATTAATTCATTATAGGTTGAGTATGCCCATATTTAAGACTCTGAATGAGTGCATTCACTAGATGTATGAGGTTTAATGGTATACCCAGCGTAACCAAGTAGTGTGAAAACCCATCAAAAACACTGCTCCCAAAAACAGCCGGTTTACTCACGAATGGTGTCTGTTCGGCTAAACTGGGCCATCACAACATTGTCCATGTTACTATGGAGGCAGAGGAAGACTTCCACAGGGTAGATCTCAACTTTAACAGTGCTGGGAAGGTCAACAACCTAGACAAGAGAAACTCACAACTCTCAGTAATTTATACAAAAAATGTAGATATTTGACACAATCCACTTAAAGTAAAAGTAGTAAAACAACTGAGCATTTATGATTCAGTACACTTTAGCACAATAAATTAAACTCCAAATTCCTTAAAACGAAAGGAAGGTTTAAAACTGAATGTAAGACGAAAGAGTAACTTTGACACCACTTCACCTTTCTTTCCAGGGCAGGCTGGTCATCAACCGTGCCATACCAGGACAACAGCTTACGCCATGCTTCTGCTGGAACAAGGATAAAGTCCTCATTTTCCACCAGCCTCTCCTTAAGACGGTATGAGTCTAAACCTGCACACAGCACAAAGAAAACTTTTACAAACACAAAGACTACAAACACAATGTACAGCACCTGACTTTTTACCAAACAACATTAATCCCTGGTTGAACAACATCTAATTTCTATGCTGTGTGAAGTTTGAAGGAAAAAAGCAACAGTACCATGAAAAAGTACTTCCTTTATTTTTTAATATGTCACACTTGTTTCTTTAACAAAATTTAAGCTAAGATTAAAACAAATTAAGTGAACAAAATTAGTTTTTAAATGACCATTTCACTTATTAAATTGAAAAGTTATCCTACACCAACTGGCACTGTGTGAAAGTAATTGCCCCCTTGGGTACTCAATCAAACAAATAATCAAATTCATCAATTAAAATGAACAATGCAAATAATTAGGCTAGACACACCCAGGCTCAAATACTGCTAGCAGTGTTGAATCTAAACATGGCTTAAATAGGACCTTTCCAGGCTTAAAAGTTTAAACATACTGCAAACTACGCCACAATCAAAACAAAATGGTCACAACACCATTTCTAAGCCTCTGGGTCACCACTGAACCACAGTTAGAGCCATTATGGAAAAGTTGCAAGACAAAACGCACTGCTAACCAAGAACATCATAAAGGCTTATCTCACAAGTTCAGTGGACTAATGAGTGGAATGCAGAACTTTTTGGAAGATACAGATCCTGTTACATCTGACATACTGCTAATACGGCATTGCACAAAAAGAACATCGTATTAACGTGGTGGTGGTATTGCGAGGGTATAAGGACACTTTGCTGCTTTAGGGCCTGGGTGACTTGCCATAATTGACAGATCTTTAAATTCTGCTCTATACCAAAAACCCTGCAAGAGAATGTGTGGTCATCAGTCCGTGATGTGACCTAACATCCCAATGATCCAAAATATAAGACCTACTTCATCTTTAAACAGCTCAAAAGAAATGAAATAAAGTTTTTGGAATGGTCTAGTCAAAGTCCGGTCTTCATGCTGAGCCAGGACCATATAAGGGAAGCTTAGGCTGGAAAGCCCTCAAATGTGATTAAATTAAAGCAATATGCAAAAAATTGATAGATGTAGGACATTTTTGGCTGCAGTTGTTGCTGCCAAAAGGTGACAACCAGTAATTTAGTTTAGGACCGGGTTACCGTGGGTGATACAGATGTTGTAAAACATTTTTCCCTTCAATAAACGCAATGATCATTTAAAAATGCTTCGTGTTTCCTCATGTTCTCTTTCACTTATATTACATTTCACATGAGAGAATAACTGTACTGAGAGCACTGTAAACAGCACATGAGAGTTTCAATAAATCCAAATGTTGCTGAATACGAAGCATGCTTAAACTTAGGGAAATTAGCACTAGGCTGATGAGTGAGTTACATGTGTTAGGAATGAGCAAAGACCCCTTTGAATTTTCTTTAGCTGACTGACAGTACTCATCTGGTGGCTGCACAGCAAAAAGGGCTTTAAAAACAGCTATGCTTTACTGCTGCAACAAACCCTGTGCTGCCTTTCTATTTGTTCTTTTGTTTTTTTTGATTAATTTCTCAATGAAGATACTTAGGCCTCCTTTTGAGATATGAGGCTTTCTTTTAACAGTAATGATATAAATTTAACTCACAGTACCAGAGTCTTCAACATTTGGTAGAACAAAGGCAAATAAGACAATTATGGATCATGTTCGCACAGTATCCCAATGTATTCCCAGATATGCGAAATATTTCCACTGAGACAAAAAGCATCATTGTCAGCAAGTATGTCAGCATTTCTGAACAGAAAGTCACTCCTCAGCCTCTGTGACTTCCTGATTTCAATTGTGCATTAAAATGCTATGTTGGAACAAGAAAATGTGTATCTGCTATACAGCAGCTAGGAGGGCATAAGTACTGTACTGAAGTCTAGCTGCGGTAAAAAGCAATAGTTTCCTGTATCAGCAGAATGGTTGGAGGGGACTGTAGCACTTTTAATGCATGAAATACATTTTGACATTAAAATGACAAATAACAATGAAACTGCAGAGGGAAAACAAACAGTTTTGTCACTTCTGTACAATAAAGCTTTTGCCAAATGCTACAGAGCCTTTAGAGGAGGGCTAGTGAGCTAACCATGGTGTAATAAACCGACCAGGCGTAAAATTAAAACCACCGGTCTAATATTCTAATGGTCCTCCACAAGCCATCAAAACAGCTCTGACCAGTCGAATCCACAAGGCCTCTGAAGGTGTGCTGTGTTATCTGGCACCATGATGTTTGCAGCAGATTCTTTAAGTCCTGTAAGCTGTAAATGGGCTAGTTTGAAGAACGTGTCCACAGATGCTTGATCAGATTAAGATCTGGAGAATTTGGAGGACAAGTCAACACTCTGTCAAGTTTCTCATTTAATTCCTGAACTATTTTTGCAGTGTGGCAGAGCACATTATCTGGCCACTGCTACTAAGGAACGCTTCTGCCATGAAGGGGTGTACAGTAACCCCCCCACTTATAGAGTCTATACAGGGGTAATATCAGTATTTACATTCTAGCACTGCGGGAGTTCAGTGTAAACTGTACAGTACGGATACGAATTTACCTTTACGTTTTCTTTAAGGCTAATGAGTTTAAAATGAAATTAAAGTGTTTTGGTAGCATATTTGGGGCATATTTCGTAGGGATGCAACAATACCATTTTTTACAAACTGATACGAGTATTTTTATTTGTGTACGTGCCGATACTGAGTACCAATACCGACATTTCTTAGAATGGTGTCCATGCAAGTGCAAGTAATTTGGAGACTTTTTATTTTCTCTTCTACAGATTATGACAAGCCTACCCTTAGCAAAAAGTAGCATACCTGAAGCTCATTTTATTAAGTATGCTTGAGTATAAGTATAGCCAGTATACGGACCATGTTCTTGTAGTGTACTAGGAAGTATACTAATTTAATACTTCTTCTGACTAAATTGGAACATTTTAAGTTTATAAAAGTATACTTTAAGTATACTTTATGAGGTAATTTTAAGTTTACAAAAGCATACTTTATATACTTTCTTTATATTTATCAGTATAAGTCAAGTATACTTCACTATACTATTCAAAGTATAAAATATATAGTACATAAAGTATATAGTACATGCTAAATATAGTACATAAAAAGTAAACTTCAAGTACACTGCCTCAGTTTTAGTATAAAATAAGTATACTTGTAGTACTCTTGAATTAACAACTTTTTGCTGTGGGTATAATAAGGCTAAATACAAAAAGTATGAACAGAAGGCTATTGCAGGGCAAAAATAAACCATTCATTCTGGTTTGAACAAAGCTTTAAGTCCGCGGCACGGTTCAGTTAAACTCGCGCATTATGAACACAAAGCGCTCCGGATTCACTTCGACTGTTTTTGCCCTGTAGGTTTGCCGTAGTTAGATGACGTGTATAGCCCCGGAGCAGAAACAGAACCGAGTCCCCTTCAAATGAACTCACAGTGTGAACATAAAAAGAACCGAGTCCCCCTCAAATGAACTCACACTGTGAACATAAAAAGAGCTGAGTCCCCTTTCTGTACATCCACCTTTTGGACCACTTCTAGAGGACTGAGTTCGGTTCCTTTAAAGAGTGTATGTGAAAACACCCTTAAAGAAAGTATCGAAACAGTCTCCTGCTTTCTTGTACACAGAAACTTGTGTTAAGTTTGGTTGCTGCGGTCCTGCACTAGCATTAGCAACTCTGTGTACTTAGCACTGTGCTGCATCTTCAGATGTTTAATCACATTGCTGGTGTTAAACGATGTACTTTCCTTTCCGCCCCTCGACACCATAGCTGATCTTACAGTCTGCCTTACTCCTGTCGTCGTCTTTTATCTTAAAATATTTCCATCTCACTGACATTGCTTACTCCTCCTATAATCTCATAGCTCGTGGATAGAATATCTGATGTTTCCAGCTCATTGTCTCCCCCTAGATATTGAAGTCAGGCAGGAAAACAAATCACATCCAGTGTGATCAGTTGATGTAGTGGAATTGGATATTGTTTAGTGGTATCGGTGCATGGTATCGGCAGTTCACGTAGGAATACGAGCATTTTAACGAAGTATCGGGTCGATACCTGATACTGGTATCGGTGCAACCCTAATGTTTAGGGTTTACACTATAAAAAGAGGCTTTTTTTTTTATTTACCACATCACAACAACGCGTTTTTTCATTATACACGGGTGATCTTGTAACATAACCCCCGCGAAAAGCGGGAGGTTACTGTACTTGGTCTGCAACAATGTTAAGGTAAGTCGTATGCGTTGAAGTAACATCCACATAAATGCCAGGACCCAGAGTTTCCCAGCAGAACACTGCCCAGAGCACTTGGCTTGTCCTCTTCTCACAGTACATCTTGATGCACTCACCCAGTCGTCCACATGATACAAGAAAACATGATTCACAAGACCAGGCCACCTACTTCAAGGTTCTGATGCTCACGTGCCCATTGTAGGTGCATTTATTGAGAACGGACTGCGGAAGGCACAGACACTCTGACCAGTCTGTGGCTACACAGCTGGTATGCAGCAAGCTACCATGCACTCACCACATGCATCAGTGAGCCTCGTCATGAAATAAACAATGTTCTTCCTGTCACTTGTCAGTGGTTTTAATGTTATGGCTGATTGGTCTCTGTTGAACAACACTTTAAATCAATTAACAAACAATTTAGTTATTTAAGAGGTCACATAATTTCCTATAAAATGTTTACATGTTTAGTTCTACTTTAAACAGAGTTTCAAACAAGTATAAGGCAAGACTCACTCTCAAAGAGCTCTGTGTTATCAACTGGTCCAGGAAAAGATGGAGAGTTCTGGTCTCCGGTCTTCACATACTCCTCCCACAAGTGAAACCATCTACTTTCCACCAGATACCTGCAAAACAACCAATATTCAGAAAACCAATCAATGAATGAATCAATCAGAATATTAGACATCAACAAGAGGTCTTTTCAAGCACATAGGAGGTTCGGAGTGAGATACCTTCTTGTGTTTGCTGACACATATACCAGTATGTTGTTGAATACCTGTTTTGGTGGAAGCCCCTTTTGATTCTCACCCAATGCTACACAACCTGCTAAAGCATTGGTCTACAGGTAGTAATTTGGTCTCTTCTTGACAAATTAGATGGTTCTTGACAATGTTTAGGGCCACTGATAAAATGCACCAGACTCTGTAATAATAAGCAATCACCTACTTTGCAAGACCTCTCATATAATGGCTTTTGAGAAAATAACTGCCAATGATAAGAAATCTGGAGCATCCTAGCAGCGCAAAGTGGATGGAGAGGGTGTGGGTTTTATGCTATGGGCACATCTACACATATCACTGAGCTATGTATGCATTCTAAGGCCTGTGTTTTTGGGGTTTATTTTGAGAGAGGGGCGTGTCACAGGCATTGAAAAATATCTATCAAAAACCTTTTAATAACATGAGACAAAGCAATCTGTGTGGCTGTAGCTGCACAGAACCATGAGTTTTAAACACATCTAAATTGTATCCTGATCTCAGAATGAAAAAAATCACATCTAACCTGTAAATATGTATCAAAAGTTATTACTCCGTGGAGCACAAAAGCAAAATACCAATCACACTGTGAGATTTGTGTTTTGTTCCACCTCTGTTATGGAAGTTCTGACCTATTTGGCTGTCTAACAGTCCAAGCTGCAGTTCAAAGGTTCAGAGATGGAAAATACCATCAATGCACAAATCAAAGATGAATAAACCTGTCAGTCATGTATTATTCCTTTTCATTCCTTGAAAACGAAACTTATCTAGGCAGATGACTGGAGCGCCTTTGGATTCAAAAGTGAAAGTTAGAATAAGAACGAGCAAGCAAAGCAGTCCAGCAAGCCTATTAAGACATATTCAAATCTACAATGTATCACCTGAGCTACACAACCTAGATTAACTATCAGAGCCTAAATTACACTTATTAAGGTATCAGTTAAAAAAAAAGTTATTTGTAAGCAGTCTGGATAAGTTGGATTACCGAAGGATCAGACTCTGAGGACCTAAAAAAATTTAACAACTTCGTAACCGGCACATCAATGTTCTCAGTCTCTGGATGTTTTAGTAGCCATGCTGAATGACCAACCGCCAGCTGAGCTACCCAGCTAACAGCTAAAGCACCAGCAGCTTCATTTAGACCCTGTCCTGACAGCCGGCCCATTTACTAACAGGAGCTGTGCAGCTCCCTAAACTGAGTGCAGGTGGAGAAAGCGTTAGAGGTCGGTTATAACACTACAGGCTCCTTCAGTCTCCCTGAGCCCTTCAGTTCTGCCCGGACTCTCACCAGCTCTCCCCGACCCGGAGCTCCTCTCCTCTTAGCAGCTCCTCCACCTCTCTCCGCTGGCTCTCCAGCCCCGGTGGCTCCGTCACCGCAACACTGCCAGCCGCAGCCATAACAACTCATTTAATACTCAGTGAGAACCCCGACAGTTCCAGAGTAGAAAAAACTCCAAGTTCTGCTTCTTCTCCTTATTATTATTTTGATACCGCAGGAAGCAGGAAGAGACACTGATGATGACTTCCTCGCACAAAAAGGGGGCGTGGCTTTACGATAAATGGGCGGGACTTCGGTTTGTTTTGGTCACAGGGCTTTTTTCATGGCTGATTTATTTATTAGTTAGTTAGTTTGTTTATTGTTTATTAATCTCTTTATTTACTTGTTTACTCATTTACTTACTTAGAATAAGAATAATTTTTTCAGGTGGTTCAAAGAAGTACTTCTGATTATTATTATTATTAGTAGTAGTAGTAATAGTAGTAGTAGAAGTAGTAGCAGTAGTAGTAGTATAATCTATCACTGCCAGTAATAGTCATGATTATCAGTAATAAAACTAACAATAATAATTATCATTAAGCCTGTAAATGATTACATATTCATATACATTAGTAAAGATCAATGGAATTCCTGTTCACGCATGACAAATGATTCACTTTCACTTTTTCTCTTTCACACATCAGGAGTGTGCTCAAAATCACTTTCTGCTGCACTGTATAGTGTGTCAGCCAATCTGTAGTGTTCAAATCAACTGTGAACGTGACCTCCTTCCCCCAGGTCACCATTTACCAGCACACAGCGCTTTGCAAACTGGAAAAGTGGGCATCTGTCAAGCAATCTGAAGTTAGAATGAGACAATTCTGCTTACCAAGGTAAGCATTTGTATGGAAAATGCCAATGACATGGCCAGATTTTATGGCTTAGTCCTGCCATAAAACCAAAATGTGGTAACTTTTGAACCAACTTTATTCTCACAGATTTTTTTTTTCATTAACACTAAACAATGCTAAGAACCAAATAGATACATTTATAAAAGAAAGGAAAAAAAGAAATCAGAAATATGTGATAAAAGTACTCCTTGTTATTGGCAAATGTTCTGGCTTGGCATTACTGAATTTACATTTATGGATGTAAAATCTTTAATCACAAAGAATAGTTTCCTCAATTCCATTTCAACCACTGTAAGCCTGTAATACCTAAATAACTTTATGCTTAAACATATTTAAGTGAAGAAAGTTGCATGCCATTGAAGTTGGTTGGATAAAACTATCAGTATTAATGGAACGGAATGAAGGTAGATGGTAGAGTGTATGTTAAGATTTTTATAGAAAAGTTTCTTAACCATATATAGGGTGCAGTAAGCATCAGTGGTGTATCAGTAGGTGCAGCTCTCATGAACAACACTAGATGGCCACGTAGTCCTGTTTATTTGTTGAGTAAATACACCAGTAAATACACAAAATTGATCCCGTTGTGATTTTTTAGTTCAGCTGGTTGGAAGGTCCACTCATTGCTGACACAGGTGTTTAACTGCACACACACACAGCTTGTGTAATCTTCTTAAAACCCAATGCCAAAATAATGGGATGTTCTGGAGCAGCTAAGGTCACAATGTCCAAGTGCCAAGTGTTGGCTAAAGGGGCATAAAGCCTCCCAGTGACTGCAGAACAGTGCATCTGCATTCTGGTGAGTGACGGAGCTCCATTCAGTACCTCTGGGATGAGTCGGAGTGTCGTTTGTGATCCAGAACTGATATCCAGGATCAGGACCGGCCTCACTGATGTTCCTGTGGCCTATGGCTGAATGCAATCAGATCTTCACAGCAAAGTTCCAACATCCAGTGTAAAGCCTTCTAAAATAAGTAGAGGCTGTCACTGCAGCAAATTCCCCTTGATTTCAGAAGAACCGTTAGACAAGTTTAAAAGGTAGCAGCTGAAGAGTGCAGGAGTATACCAGGACCATTATTTCAAAGTCAGTGGTTTAAACATGGCAATCCTCAAGGACCCCCAACATAGCCATGCACGAATGAGTGAGTGTGTATAAAAGAGAGAGTGAAAGGATCTCTTACTAGCAGCTGAGATGTGTTGGAGTTAGGGCCTTAACTGTCAGAAACTCAAACAAACGGTGGGGGCAGTTTTCCCCTAAGCGCCTTCACCCCTGCTAACCTGACTGCTGTTATTCTTCTCAGCTCTTCTGCTCCGTAGCTTTCTCACAGCTCTCTCACAGCTCTCTCACAACTCTCTCTCCTGCTCTCTCTCTGCTTTTATCTGTCTTTTACTCCTTTGCTAATCAGTCTTTCTCCCCCCTACCCACTCACTCAGCCCAATTTCATTTCAAGTGTATTTTGTTGCACCACCCTAAAGTACAACTTATAATATATTGACATCTATTTCTGAAATAATACATAATTTAAAATGTCAATCAGTTTATGCTCGAATAACCTAATGTGAGGACATGTGAACCATTCGGCACACTAGAGACACCGAATCATATCCAACCCTCTGACATGCTTTGTAGATAGCTGTTGCTATTTCCAGCAGGACTGCAGTTTATTGTCCGTCGACTTTGAGTTGAAAACAGCATTTGCTACCACTTTTTTGTTTCTGCTGACGCTAGAGCAACATAATGTTGTTTGGAGAAGCAAACTGGAACATTGTTTTATGAGATGATAGAAAAAGCATAACATCAAAATTGTGCCATATCACGTTTTGAGGTTCAAAATTGAATGCTCGTCCTGTTTGCTTTTTGAGACACACCTCATAGATCCAGGTGTTCTGGTTTGGTTCTGGATCAGGCATTTTGGAAGCACATGTGTTAAAACTGCAGTGGGAATTCCATGACGTAGACAAATTCTTCTCCTTTTCCTTTCAGTCTCCCCAAGCTCTAGCACCACAGTGTGTGTGTGTGTGTGTGTGTGTGTGTGTGTGTGTGTGTCTGTACTGATAGTGGTCCCATGCTGATTTCTCTGGGGTGAAACACTCTCTGATGCACACAGGTCAGGTAATTTATATATTTCCTGCTTCTGTGTAAGCTGCGAGGAGTGTGTGTGTGTGTGTGTGTGTGTGTGTGTGTGTGTGTGTGTGTGTGTGTGTGAGTGTGTGTGTGCATGTGTGTAAACTCACACACAAACATACACACACATACACTCAACACCTTTTTATGTAATAAGACAAAGTGAGTGTTTTAGAGAGAGAGAACAGAAATCAAATGTATTGCTAAACAAAGAAATGTATATCTGTCTCCTTCACTCTCTCACTCTCTTTCTGCCCCCCCCCCTTCTCTTTCGTATGTGTCTTATGTGATGGAGAGCAGTGGTAAAAGGAAAAGAGACAGAGAAAGAGTTTGAGGGACCGTGCTGTTGACAGGTGTTTGAGTATTAGACGCAGGAGAGCAGCTGGACTGTAGCTTGAGATCTTTTCCACAGTGAGAGCCAACTCCAGCCCTGCAGGGAAGATTGTGTATCAAATGATAAAGATCCTGAACGCCTGCATCAGAACAAGCTGTATCTCACTGATGACTCGGTCATCGCTCTTTCTGGAAGATATACAGCCAGTGAGAAAAACAAACCCTGGTCTGGAAAAGCGAGTCCAGATTTAGCCATCTAAAGACAAGCTAGGAGCAAAAATGTCTAAGGATGCATTGACAATTTTGGGCCAGTGTTGCTATCTGATATTTCTCATGTTTATGTTTGTTGTTGCAGATGCCCATGTTAAAATATAAACTTATAAAATGTAGAAATTGGGATCAAATCTATCTGGATTAGCTTAGCAGAAAAATGTAAGATTTATTTGCTGAGAGTTACAAATAAAATTAAAGGAATTTAATGCAGACAGTATAGTATAGTAGGCCAGTGTCTAGTAAACATTCTGCTCTTCCATTCAATAAATATGTCCTCAAATATATTTATTATTTAATATACTTCCAGTGCAAATATCCAGTTCAAATTGACATATGTGGTGACTTTCAATGCTGTACTTATAAGCATGTACAAAATTGTCTGTACTCTGAAGTGTAAACTAATAACCTAGGGAAAAGTATTCAGACATCACAACTGAATATCATTAGTACATTAATATCATCAGTAAGATTAGTTAGGGTTCATGAATTTTACGCTTGTTAGTAATGAACCAGTTGTACTGACATGAATGTTTGATATCTTTATTATAGATTGGGAGCTTTTTCCTGTGGAGTGTTGCTTAATAATGTTGTCCAATTGTTCTAAGGCAAAAT
>JBBIGA010000016.1:18019850-18030236 GCA_037576975.1 Alestes dentex | reverse complement strand
TATCTTTATTATAGATTGGGAGCTTTTTCCTGTGGAGTGTTGCTTAATAATGTTGTCCAATTGTTCTAAGGCAAAATATGCACTGTAATTGAATTTAGTAACAATACTTGCTTTTCCTCACTGTACATGTAAGCAAATATTGTCTGATGCTGACGGTATGTTTTGTTAACAGTTATCTTCCAATCCTGAAGTAATTTCAGCATCATCATGGACCTAACAAAACAATATAGCTTGAATATCAAAATATACTGAGAGGTCCGGTTTGCCGCTTCTGCTGGCTTCTGAAGCTGAGAATACATTTCCAAGGAATGTGTGAAGATTAATATGAATTGATTTCAATGAAAATTCAACAAGCTGGTCCATAACTCAGGAAAAAAAAAATAGCTTGTAGAAGAAACAACAAATCCCTCTTATCATGTTATGTTATGACTGTTAGCTCTAGCTCATCTGTAAATCAGCCATCATCAATTTAAACTGCGTTTCAAAAAATCTCTTGGGTTTTTAGAACGTTTTTGAGTGTAATTCCTCAGGGAAGTATCAAAGTATTACCCATAAAAAAAAGCCAGACCTGGTACCACAGCTATCTGAAGAGTAGATTTTATTTTAATTTTAAGTAAATCACTTCATGTCTGCACTTGTCACTGACTGACTATAATAAATAATATATTATTATTATTATTATTGCTCATGTCCGACCTCATTCGTGCAACTTAATCCTGACTTGGTAAATGAAATGAATTTAATCTTGATTATCATGAAGGATTGGAAAAGGTACATTTAGATAAGTTCCATTTCATACTCCAAGTGTGATTATCTTCATAAATAAATGACATAAATAAAACTTTATTTGGAGTTGGTACGGGTTGTGGAGACAATGAGACAAAAAGCACCAAGAATCCAGAGAAGAAATATATTTAGTTATTGCAGTTAAGTCTTGTTATTCGGAGCTGAGCAGGGAGAGTGTAGCCTTAACTTACTCTCTTGCAGCAACAAATAGTACCTGTAAGTGCTGTGTATTATATCTAAGATAATACTAAACAAAGTGTAGTTCCAAAACAGATATCTAGGGTGCAGTATAACAATTTTAGATTTTAAATTGTGTGTACTCAGTGCACAACATACATTGCGCCATAACAAATATACTCAGATAATCACAGACTTGCCACTTTGTTAGGAATTTGAGTAAGAAGGAAGGCATGTGTGCTGAGCCTTTAATAAACATATTTCTTTTCTCATTTTTGCGCTGGGAAGGAGGTAACAGGACTGAAGCTCTCCCAGTGTGTGTTTGCAGACAGGAGCTTTATGTCGCTGTGTGTGGAAAAGCCAGGAGCTTTAGTTTAATTCAGTAATGGGTTTGTTTAAGGCCTCCCTATCCCTCTACATGCCAGCTGTGTGAACACTCTCCCTACCCCCAGTTTGTTTACACTAATCTCTCCTTGCCCTGCTGTGGTAAACAAGAATGGCCAGAGCAGACATACACTTACTGGCAACAGGGTGTGTGTGTGTGTGTGTGTGTGTGTGTGTCTGTGTGTCTGTGTGTGTTTACAGTGCATGGGTTTCTGGGAGGGGATGTTTACTTGTGAAAGTTCATGTTTGGGGTGTGGGTGTCTGGGATAAGGGAGGTGTGGAAGTGTGAGTGACTTATTGGATTTTAATGATTCGATTTATTTATTTATTTATTTTGTTGCTTCTTTAAACCCACTAAAAGACTGGCACGTTTCTCCAGCACACAAAGCGTGGGATGGGAGGTGGACAGGGGACCGGTCCTGTTACAGGTGTGCTCTTGGGTCCTTGCTGTGGTTGTCATGGCAACATGTTTACCTTTCTGCCAGGTAGCCCCACACATGTGCATTCCAGTCAGGGCCCCAGGGCCGTGCCCCAGAGACAACAACTTCCTCCAGTGACGGGACGCCTGTGAGAGGCCTGTGTCTGTCGAGCATATTTATGACGCACAAAACCACATAAATAAATACGGGACATGAAACAGACGGATTGACCTCCCACGCTGAATCCACGGAGGAACGTTTTTTAGTCTCTGAAAGCCCACAGTGTGCTCTCTGACTGGGGTTTTCAGTGACATATCAGCTGAAATGCTATTTTTGTAGCATCGTTCACTGCTCACTAATGTACTTTTTACATTCACCCCTAGATTCATTAATTCAACAATTCATATCAAGCACATATCAGCACGTAGCAGCACCCAGTTCCTAAGTGTTACGGTTAATCCCTGAGGTGTTAATATAAATGTCAACTTTAGTAGAGGAAGAAAGGATAACATTATCAAAGAGCATATTTTATCCAAGTTTTCTTTCTTTATTGTCAGTCTTCACTCATTTTCAAATCAAACAGCATTGTAACCAGCTGCCCAATGTTCCCCCAGACCTTTGGAATCTCCACTTTTCACAGCTTCTACCATGAAGTACCATATAAGTAGTTGGCTATCTAAAACTTACTGACTGGTACTGCCGATTTAAGAAATGTCATGTACTGTTTCTAGGTAACAGTATTTCATACAGTGGCAGGAACCACAGAAGTAAGTCTATTTAAGTTTACTTAACAACTCAGTGCTATTTGAGGCAAGTGCGTGTTGATTTAGACTGGCAGCTTGTACCTTGTTAATGGGTGGCTGTAAGTTTTAATTACTTGTATCTACTGTGCAAATACATGCAAACTTCAAACAACAAACATGTCTAGGCTGATTAACAATGTGTGGTAAAAGTGCATACATTTGATCTCTTGCTAAATTAGTTATTAGTAACTATATGAATCATTCGATAATTGCTTTAAATTTCTATAGTAGTAATGTAGTTATGTCTGTTTGGTTTTTGGGGAATTCTGAGGGGTCCCACTGGGGAATAGGGCTGCTGTGCTACTCCTGTTGCTGCTGTGAGGACTATTGAAGCCAGCAGTATGGACACTGTTAAGAGGGCCGAGGTGAGGTTGAGCTTCAATAGGGCTCCTGTTCCTCTCCAGCACTCAGAGGGCTGAGGTTCTGCCCGAGCCACTGTATCTGGCCGTTAGATCTGACCGCTGCTCAGCGGTAGCCTCTTCACGCTCCGTGCCAAGAGCCTTTGAACTCTGTGTCCAAGAAAGCTCAGCGGGGGGCCCTCTTTCGCTCCCTGTCCTCGGGAGTGATCAGAAAAATAATGACGTTAAAGAAGCATGAAAAGAGACAGCCTTGAAGATTTTCAGCGTGCTGTTAATAAGCTCTCGGAGCATGCTGGCTGGCGCTCAGGTCAGGCTGCATTAGCGCTTATTGCTGGGTTGAGTGACACACAGGATTATCGGGCCGCGAAGGGAAAATAAAACAGCTTTCATCAACGTGGTGCTGGAGCGCGTGTGTTTGATGTCTCAAGAGTGAAGGAATTAGGGGTGTGTGAGAGATGTGAGAGAGCCAGGGCGGACAGACGGGAACACAGAGCCCAAAGTGCAGGGCCTGTTTCTACACTACACTACACTACAGAAATGGGGCACTGAACCAACATTTAGCTTCAACTCTTTACAACTAAATGTACAAAACTGTATGGCTGAAACATTTCAACATTATCAATAACTTCTCTCGTTACATTTTTGGAGTGGTGCGCAACCTAAAGAAAGATTATGCTCTGGTCATACCAACGTAGAGGTCAAAGGACAGGGGTTGCAATAGCAAAACTTTTACACTGTCCTGTTGGAAGACGCAAACATGAAGTTTTAACTTCTTTGCAGAGGTTTTGATTTTAAATCATTGGCTACATCCTGGAATCTGTAATACCAATCATCTGAACAATACTGCCAGGGCCTTTGGAGAAGAAACAACGCCACAGCATCAAAGATCCTCCACTGTACTTAACGCTTGGAATTACATGCTTTTCTCTGTAGCCAGTTTTTGTTTCTTCTGACTACAGCACCTTGTCCCAGTTAAAGTTCTCATGGCGCCTGGCAAACTCCAAGTACTTTTGCGTGTGGCAAAATGATTGGAACGACTTCTTTCTGGCATAACCTCCAAACAGTTTGTTGACATGGAAGCAGGGCTGGCCCAAAAGTGTACTAAGCACTTACTTAGAGTCCCCATGGTCACCAGACGTCCCCCAAGTGCATTTTAAATGTTTTAGGTCTTTTTGGGGATATATTGTATTGTCAATGATAGTCAAACAAAAATGCAACCCTGACTCTCTTAACGCAGCACGTTAACCAGCAGACCACGCCGGGACGGTTAATTAACGAACGCTTCACGATTTTGCGCATTATCTTTATGCAGGGGAAATGCCATGTGCCCAGAAGAGTAGAAGCTGTTGCATCAAATGGGAGACAAATTCCATCTTAATACATTTTACTTAAGAAGAAACTCTGTGCAAGCAAGTTTGCAAATGTTAGGACAAACGGTATCAGTGTCCTGGACATGGGTTAAGCCTGATCTTGAGCCAAACTTCACTGTCAGTGAATAATCGCCTTTGGAAAGTTTCATTGTGCTTATGATGTATTATTTGCTGTCCTGAATTCCACAGGGTGAATTAAAGGCAACAACATATTTTATTTATCTCAATACAGTGTAATGTAATGGCTAAATTTCAAAAACAATTTGAAATCGAAGTACCTACTGTGTTTGAATGTCTACTAAGTTTGATCTGTTGCAGGTACAATACTTTTGAAATACCGCTGAAATAGCCAACACTCTAAAATAAGATTTTTTAAAATATAATTCTCAATGGGTGAATGGTAATCTTTTTGGTTTGTTTTAGGTCACTTTCTGGGCAACCACAGTGTACTGGACATCCTCCGACAAGAGGGCTATGAGGTGAAACACACACCGGCCCAAGAGTCTATTACCCAGTGAGTCTCCCTCTCTCTCTCTCCAGCACACCACACATCTAATAATTTTGCAGTGATACAACTGGTTCTGTCCATATGAGTTATATACGTTTCTCTCTGTTTTCTGTGTGTCATTTTTTCCTTTTGTCTTTCTGCTTCCCATCTCACTACTTCCATCTGTGTCCTTTATGTCCCTCTCTCTTTCAAGTCCCTCTTTTTTTTCACTCTCCCAATTATCTTGCGCCACACACATAATAACTCTGACCGTTACTGGATAACACGTTTTGCTGAACAGCATATTTAATTGAATACACCAGGGAAAATTGCATATACAGTCTGGTCAGCGCATCACGGTCCACCACATAGATGTGTCTGGCACATTGTAATTCAGCATGCAGGCATTGTGCACACAGCATTTAAACTGCAAACAGAACTAAAGTATGCCTTTGATCCCCCCCACTCCCCCATGCTTAAGCCTGATGAGATGGGGCAGACTGTAGCTTTGCCAGCTCAAAAGGCACATGAGCCCGGACCATTTGTCTTTCAGAGAGGGGTGCTGGGTCTGCTCACACAAAAGACTCCAGCATACCCGAGCCATTACTCAACAGAATTTTAGTGAGCCGGGGAGGGGAGGAGAGGGAAAAAGAGGAGTCTTCCAAACCCAGAGCAGGTTGAGCTTATTAAAATAGCAGCCATAACGGTTTCAACACCCACTCGAAACAAGGGCACAAATGGAAAAATGAAAGCAAATAAGTGAAATAACCAGGCAAAGCTGCAGTGAATGGTCAATGCTGCCAACTCCCAACACCATCTGCCCTTCCTTCCCACTTCCTGAACTTCCCAATAGATATTAGAGTTGTAACAGCTGTAGCACACCTTCACACGAGCGGGGGAGTGGAAGACTGTGGTGGAGTGGTTGAACTAATAATCTGACAGTTGGAGAGTGAATGAATGAGTGACTGACTGACTGACTGACTTAGCAAGTGGGCGAGTGAATGAGCGAGTAAGTATTTGAGTGAGTGACTGAGTGAGTAAGAAAAAGAATGAATAAGTGAGTGAACGAGTGAGTGAATGAGTGATTGAATGAGTGTGAGTGTATGAGTTAATGAGTGTGGAAGTGAGTGAATGTATGAGTTTGAGAGAATAAGAGAGTGAGTGAGTGAGAAATGAGAGAGAGCAGTGAATGAAAGAAACAGTTGTATTGGGCAAAGTGAGTGAGTGAGTGAGTGAGTGAGTGCGTGAGAGACAGTAATAGTGAGTGAGAAGTGAGAGAATGAGAGATGGGTGAGTGTGAAAGAGAGTGACAGTAGTAAATGATATTCAATGACAGTTGTACTGGACAGAGTGAGTGAAACTGAATGAGTGAGTGAGTGTGCCAAAGTGTAAAAGATTTACAGTGAGCGAATATAAGAGAGAGTGGATGAATAAATGAATGAGAGAGATAAGTGGGTGAGTGAGTAAGAGGAATAAAACAAATAGACTGAATAAAAAGAGAGAGATAGGGAGAGAGAGAGAGAGAGAGAGAGAGAGAGAGAGAGAGAGAGAGAGAAAGAGAGAGAGAGAGAGAGAGTAAGAGTGAGAGACAGACGTGGGAGAGAGTTACAGTGAGCAGGTAAGTGATGGAGAGAATAAGTGAGTGCACAAAAGAGGGGGTGACATTGAATGAATGGATTAAAGTGTAACTGAAGGTGAAAAGGAGAGAGAGTAGTAAGTGAGCAAGTAAAAGAGAGAGACTAAGTGAATGGGTGAGGGAGTATCTGAGAGTGAGTGCGGGAGTATCTGAGAGTGGATGAATGAGTGATAAATGTGTGGAGCGACAGAGAGAGTAAGAAGGTCAAGGAAAGAGAGTGAATAAAGGAGCAAGCGAGAGGATGATTTAGGCAACAAGTAAGAGAGATTACGTGAGAGTGGCATAGTGACCAAGAGAAAGAACGAGACTAGATGTAAGGGGAGTGACTGACAGAGTGAATAAGTGTCTGTAAGAGAGTGAGAGTTAAAACGTGAAAGATGGGTAGTGGGGGAGAGAGTTGAGTGAGTGAGAAGAGTGGGTGAGAGAAAGATTAAAAGAGAGATTGTGAGTTAAGTGTATGAGGGACAGAAAGAGACAAAGACTGTATGTGAGTGAGGATAGGAGTGAGTGGCTGAAAAGTGAGTGAAAGAGAGAAAGAACGAATGAGAGACTAACAGTGAGAATAGTAAAAAAAAAAAAAAAGAGTAACAGAGTGAGTGAGGTAGTGAGAGTTAGGGAAAGAGAAAGTGAAGAAAGAAAGTAAATGAGTAAACAAGCCATGAACCCTTTCATTCCAGCAGCCTGCCACATGAAATGATGTAACATATATAAAAAGAGTTGTCGTGACAACCATATGGATGTTCACTTAAAGCTCTATAAACCGCAAACAAGAGGCTTAAACTGCAGGATGGTCATAAAGTGGCCAGTCAGAAGGATGCAAAGTTTAACCTCTTCCTTTCTAGGCCTATTTTTAAGTAATTCATCTCAGTCTGAAACTAATTTGTAAGTTATGTAGTTTAGTGGGTAAGAGAAGTAGTTACATTGTACCTTAACTACAGTATATGACCAATCTGCAGTTTTTTTCTATGATAGGACCCAAACAATAATATATTTTAAATAAAATACTTTTTAAAAAAATGCTGTTTACTTCTCAGTTTATGCGGCCTAAGTGTAGATGAAAACTGCACTTGAAAAAGAGTCCCTCTTGAATTAATTGTGTTTGTGCCTTAATGACTAGTATTTACATCTACTTTCTCTGCCTATATAAGCCACAGAGAACCGAGATACACTTATCAGCACTAGAGGCACAGTAACAAAAACAGCTGTTTAAATGTAAGGGATTAAGAAAGAATGTTTTGGTACATAAAACCACAAGTGGACCACAGGGAATTAAATAAATACTTGTAGGTTATGGACCCTTGAAAGATTTAAAATGGCAGTTTGAATAATTCTAGCTGTCTAGATTTAGAAAAACACTGTTTTAGGTGGGACAGTCTAGAGGCAGTACTTGATGCTTAAGCATCGAAGTACTCAACAAAATACTCCAAAGAATCAATTTTGATTTTTGAACATAACGTGTTGTTCTTGTTTCAGACCCTGCAGCCTTATAGAACCACCTCACAATGAAAGCTCGTAACTAGTCCAAGGAACATAGCTGTGGGTTCTTTAGAGTGCCAGATTATAGCCTAGTGGTTAGTAGGGTATTTTGGCACTTCATAAATTCTTCACATGCTTGAAGTGTGTATGTGTGTGTGTGTGTGTGCCTATTGGAAGTTCAAAGTCTGGACTATCAGATGCAGAGCCAAAAACATGAAAATGGACTTTGGAGGAATGCATCCTGCCTCTCCCCAACACACACACACACACACACACACACACACACACACTCACACACTCTTAAGGTGATAACTGATACAGAGCTTTCATCACGATTAATGACATTTTTTTGAAGAAATAATAGGCCCATCATTCTGAATTATTCAAACACAAATAATGCATCTTTGCAATGCTACTGTGTCATCAGTGATGTTTACGACTGACATCTTTCATAATTTATCAATATTTATCAACAATGGCTGTGAAGTCAGTAAGTGGAATGTATCATTTTTTAAAATGTCCTTTATGGAAGACAGTGTTCTGCACTCTAATACATGATCTGAAACTCCAGTCCTGGCTTTGCTTCATTTACACATACAGCAATGGGAAGCCATGTGAGTAACTGCGACAGGCTAACTGGATATTCCATCACAAATAGTATTTTTTAGTCTTAATGTTTAATGTTTGAACACTTTTTGACACTGAGTTGGTGTTTATGGATGAAAAAGGAAGTGCAATTATTAACACACAACTTCAAATCAAAACTCAAATTCAAATTCTCACTGAAGCTTTGATCGCCTTTCACAAAAGTAGATGAAAACAAAGAAAATCTGTATCCTCTGAGCGGTAATGAAGTCAGAGTTATCCTTTTACCAGCTTAAAGAGACACTGGTAAAAAAGATACCTGCTTAAAAAGTTTATCACTGACTTGTGAAATTGCTCCAGAGCTGTGTGAGGTGTTGGATGCTCTACTTCACCTCGGAGCTCTGAGCCTAAAAAAGGAGAGAACAAACCATGAGCAACGGTGAACTCTGATGTGAAAAAGCGTTGTTTATATACTTTAGTATTTAAATACTGAAAAATATCAACATGTGTTGATAATTATCTGTTTTTTTATATTTATTGAGTCTTTCAAATGAACTAAAATTTTTAAAAATTGTTTATAAAAATTGTGTATTCATATTGTAGTAAGTTTATTAGTAAGTAGTTCTAGTAGACTGATATGCTGACATCTATTGCTAGATTACAGGTGATAAGGATTAATACCCAAATAGATGATTAAATGCAGTGCATGCCTCCCAGTAAATCACATTGTGAGGCTGGAACTAATAAGATAGAATAAGATAAGAGAAGGTGACCCTTTACTAGTCCCACAAGTGGGAAGATATTGTCCTATGATGATGCACAAACCACAACAACTTCGCCAGCCCTCAGCAGAATTGACCATTTACCTGTCCTTTCTGGTTTTGTTTAAGGAGCTGGGCTGAGGTGGAACGCACCACTTTGACACCGAGCAGGGGTCCAGAGCCAGAGTGGACATCAGAAGATCCAGAGCTGGAGGAGGACCTGCCCCACCTGCTGCTGCCTGATAGTTTGAATCAGCTGGAGGAGTTCGGAAAACACAAACGCCCTCGAAAGACCCACCGGCAGCATAGTAGGCAGCGGTTCTTCAGCGACCTGTGGGTGCGCATTGGAGATAGGTGAGACCATGCCCATACTCAGTTTTTGAACTACAATCTTGATTATCATAAAACAATAACTCCAATTTGTTACACCCGTATCTTAAAAACTGTGTTTGAAAGACATTCATGGGGCCTTTGCACCATATTGTGCACAAGCTGCTCATTAGGTATAACATTACTTATTAGGTATAACATTATGTTTAATTACAAAACAGAAATCTTATTGTTTTCTGAAAATACATTCTAAAGTTTCTAAATACATTCTATAACTAAAATATTTCTTTTTGATAACATATTCTAAAGTACTTGTCGGAAAATACCAGTGTATATTTAAATCCGTAAAATCTTTCTCAGGCGAGCCCTGGAATGTCATTATCTGTTACAGTAACGCTGTCGGCTCTGTGTTGTCTTCTGTAAATGACAAAGTCAAATGAACCCTGTATTTTGATTGCAGCTCAACTCCACTTCCAAATATAAGGATAACCAATGGCTATGTGACCGTGGAGCCTCCCCTAACAGGGCAGGAACAGAAGAGAAGAACGTCTCTCACTGACCAAGAGGACATCTTACTCCCTGCTTTGGCTTCACCCAGTCCCAGAAACCTTCTACCTGCACTCCTCACCTGCCTCTTCTCACATCTGCTGCTGTTCACCTCCTAACCACACGGTGGATCCAATCACACACACTGACTAACCTCATGTCCAGGCCAGGCTGAGCAAGCAGACTCTAAACCTGGGGTGTCAAACCTGTCCAGAAAGGGCCGCTGTGGGTGCAGGTTTTCGTTCCAACCAAGCAGGAGGCACACCT